>JAAGKR010001954.1:32509-108083 GCA_011419295.1 Clarias macrocephalus | reverse complement strand
TGTTTCTATTTTTGAGTCACAGTCAGTCATAAAAGTATTTCATTGCATATCATACTGTGTATGGTTATGTAGATGACAAATCAAATTTGAATTTCCAGGAAATGCAACAAGGATTTATTCTGACTTTTGAAATGGCAAGTGAAATATTCACATTTGTTTTAGTAAGAAATCTCAGAGGGATGCCATTTATGATGCAAACATTCCCAATTTTATACATAGAATTGACAAAGTAACAATGTAATGCATTAACATGTATTTGTGCACACAAAGGTACTTTCACATTCTATAGTCCTGAACATCACACCACTGTACTGTAATGTGTTGTGCACATTTTGTTCCACTTTTGTTGTTCCCGTTAGAGGTCAAGAGTTTATTTGTGCTACCCACAGTGGCTGCGCTTGGTTCCCCGACCAGGAACTAAACTTGACCAAGTCCGTATCCTTACCACTAGTCCACCTTTGGTTCAATGTAAACAAGCTGTATAGCTTGAAAAACCAATAGAAACACCTTGTGCACGATGCATTCTTATAGATGCATACTTCTGTATATGCACCATAATAAGGTAGGTATTACTAACAAAATGCAAAAAAACAATAATGCATCTTCACACCATTTCTAATTTAATGGAGGTAATTTAATGTGGGGCCAATCAGAATGAGTCGACCGCAGCCCTCCACCATGGCAACCCCCGTAACCAGGGAGCATCATCTGACTGCACATGCCCTGTTACCTAGCAACAGCAGCAGCCATAGAACTGAACACGGCTTTGCTGGCAGAAACACACAAGTTCTCTCCATTCATCAACAAATGCTAGGATATCCACATGACTTAAATGTTCTTTGCAATAAGCTAATTCAAAAAGGTCAAAGACACACTTTCACTGGAAAACACTGATGTGCTTGTACACGAAACATAAAAATGCTTTAAAAGAACTGAATGCTATTCTCACCAGAGGAGGAACCATTGACATACTGTTCTATCCATCTACTAATCTACACGAGACATAAAGTGCTTTATTTCTCCATTCCACGACCCCTTGATTAAAGTTCCCTAAGAGATCGTTACCTGTTCATGCAAGCCTAAGAGCTGGCTGTAGCGCACGCGGCAGTGCAGGACCCCGTTGACGTGGATGTTGTAGGCCTGAGGAGGAAAGAAAGAAGAAAAAAAACATCAGGATTGGAGAAATACAAATGCATCAGCCTGACTTTCTGATCACATGCCACAAGAGACATTTAATGACAGACACCATACAAAGCTCCAAGGGCGTCCTCGCAGCCACAGCATTACCCTTTCAGTCTACTATCCATTTAACGCTTCATGCATTATTGAAAAGAGTAATGCCACTTTTACAGCTCACTAATCTGTCACCGAAACAGGAAGGATCATGTCAAAAGATTTCATGGCTGCAGGGTTGTGAGTGATTATCTCTACAGCAGGGTTCAGAGCTCTTCCTATAATTATATGCTATTAATCTGCAGCGTCATGGTAAACTATGCTTCCAAAGAAAAAAAGGGCTTAAAATAAAGAACGTAACTGAACGAATAGAGTAAAATCCGTCGTTAAAGTCATCTGGAATTTCAACGGGTGCACTTTTGCAAAAGTTAAAAGTGTAAAAATTGCCACAGGACAGAGATGTCAATCAGATCTCAAACACCTGCGGGAGCTTCGACGTCGTGTGTCTAACCCTTTATCTACATCTGGAATTGCACAGCATGTCCTCACTCTTAAAAGCGTTCACTAAAAGAACACCTACTAATCTAGAAGATCCAAAAGGAACGTTTAAGACGAGTTAGTAAATGCTTACTGAATTCGAATGCATGCGGTTGGAACGATATACAACACCTCCAAACAAGCATTCTATTGCAAGTATGTGATTTGAGAGTTAACTTTTTTCTTCAAAAGTTGTTTATCTCAGTAACACTACAGAGCTGGACTTTGCTCTTGCAAAGAGTTCAGTTATGTTCGCAATTACACATGACGGACTGTGGATGGATTATTTCCATCTGGAGTGCATTATTCACGTTGGCAAGTTACATCACAGAAATTTGCCAAGAAGTATAATATTTACTTTATCACAGAACAACACATGCACATCTCAAGAGACTACAGTTAGGTTGAATATTGTGGAATGTCCATGGGACCAGCAAGTTCCAGGTATTAATGCACTTGCGATAAGCAGTTGTTCCTTCGCTAACATCCATTTTCTTTCCCACAAAGTCGGACAAAAGCACTCATTGTGTTTTTCCTGAGAAACTGATACAACCTGTGGACTTTTCATTCATATACCGCTTATCCTTTACGGGGTCACGATGGGCCTGGAGCCTAATCCCAGGAGACTTTGGGCATGAGGCGAGATACACCCTCCTGGACATGGTGTCAATCCATCGCAGGGCACGCACACACATGCTCATTTACACTCTACGGGCAATTTAGGAATGCTAATTAACCTAATCTGCATGTCGTCATTGCACTGTGAGAAGCAACAGTAGTACCTGGAGGAAACCCACCAAGCATGGAGAGAATATGCATACCCCATACACTCAGCACTGAGGCAGGAATCAAACCCCAACCTTGGAGGTGCGAGGCCACAGTAAGCACTACACCACTGTGCCACCAATCGTGGAGACTTTCCTGTGCTGCAAAACTATGCAAAGACTATGACCCATCACTCATTCCATCGACATTAAATAAAGGTCTCCTGTACATACATGGTTATGAGCTGTTACTATAGAAACAATAATGCTTTAGAGCAGGCATATTAATATAAAGCTACGGTTAATGTTACATCTGGAGCTACCATAACAAAAATAACAAGCACCTTCTGACCAATCAGATCTGATGATTTACTATGGCTGTGTGATCATTTACTAAGGTGTTCAAGTCTCCAACCTGGACTTTTGACTGTGCAGAATAACAGAACACGGTTAGGGAAGTAAAAACATGCTTTATTTTTCTATGTAATCCCCTGCAACACTAATGCACTTAACCCAGTGTTTCACTAGTGCTTGAACACCATCAAGGTAGGAAATTCTCTCAGTACTGCTTCAACATCTGGGGTCAAAGGGGGGGAGGGGGGGGGGGGTAATGTGTCAGAGTTCCGGTAATGTGCAAGGCGTTCCACTCGCCAAATGTTCATCGAAACAACTGCATTAGCATCATTCAAACATTTTATTGCGTATAGGAGAGTCTAATCACCGCACTGTGCTTGAATTCTCCTGTAAGCCTCGATCACTTTTATGACTTCAAAAGAAATCTCATCACAACTCCCAGTTTGATGCCCCTTGTGGTTTACTCTTCTGAATGACTAAGCATAAAGAGTGCAAGAGAAAAAAAGTGTTTTTTTTTCTTCTGTTAGTTCATTGAAGCTTTTTATAGTCAAGGTAATGCAGCTTGACAGTTTTTTCATGTTTCACTTCAAGCCAGTTCTGAATAAAAGTTTAAATCTTTGCATCATGTAGTAGGCTGGAATTTCCCATGAGACCGGTTCAGAGGCCACAGTTCCACATCCTCAGTTCAATCAATATGTGGTTTCACCTGTCACTTCTCTGTGCTTCCTGCCTTATTGGTTAAAAGACAACCAAAAACAAAAGTACTTTTCATGGCGCTTTCAGAAGTACTTCTGATGACGCACAAACCAAACATAAGGGTATGAGTTTTGGGGAACTTTAAAAACCCACAGCATATCTGCTGGAACTATAAATAAAAGACAATGGGAGTTTATGAACTAGCTTCAGCTATCCTTAAGGCCATAAACAAAACAGATCCGCAAACCGTGAAAATAGGTTCCCTAACTGTCTCGCTCCAGAAAACGAGGCCCTGGTTTCATCTCAGCCTTTGTGCAGAGAACAGAGTCAGCTTCATGCTGCTTCCACTGCACCCATGCCAATACACACAACGGGTGGTGGCTGGTAATTGCCCTTCCCTTTCTGCTGTAATAACAAAAGGAAGCGTAATGGATCATGTTTAGATGTTTTTCCCCCCACATTTTAGGTCATCACTGTGATCTTGTCCTTTTAGAAACAAAGAGGATATTGCAATTCATCTTGTATTACTCATTCAAAGTTGTTCTATTAACTGTTTTTCCACCCGTCATTCGAAAGATAAATGCAACTTACTTCTATTTCTTCCCAATGATCATGTCTAAGCGGGAAAATTAAGGAAGTATGACTAACCGAGAACCATTTATGTTGTTACAGAGGTCGGTTGACGCATAAAATGTATTTTTTTTCTTGCAGGGTTTTATGAGTTTCCTTTAAGTAAGGCAGCTTTTAAACAATCAATCATTCAGAACATTCTTAAGGTTTTGGACTGCGGCAAGGTTTACAAGAAAATAGTCAATCGTTCTCGGCTCTACAAACCAAATGAAGTTTAAAAAAAAATCCAGCCTGTCAACATGCGAATAGTTTAGAGTGCACCACCTGTAGGGCTATAAAGGAACTGCAACATTTTACCACCTTGAAAGCAAATGTATATAATTTTTTTAATTTATTTGAAAAATAATATGAATTTCCACACACACAAAAAAATCCAGATAAATAATTTTATCTATGTTTCACCCCCACTCTCTAGTAACTAGCGTAAAAATATTCAAATGTTAGCATTTATTTACATGAATATAAAATCTGCTTAGTATTTGGTACGTCCTCCTATTTGCTATAAGGACACGACTGCACTCGAGCTGTCTTGGACTCCAAGCCCTGATGATTCATGTTAGGTCAAAACTATGGGAGAGTTGTCTGAGCACGTTCACCAGAAGTAGGTATAAATCTAAAGAAACATCTGACCTTTTGTACAAAGCAGGTACAAATGTCACAAATCTGTTTACATTTAAACAAAGATCAAGAAATGGATAATTACGATTCTGAACAGTTCTTTGTTTTATTTTATCCTCCTTTAGGATCTAACAGACTTTTTTTATTATTATTAAAAAATAATTATAACAAACAATGACCATGTCTATTTTAGGAAAAACATATAATTTTAACCCTAAACGCGCAATTATATTTTATAAAGACTTGGCAACTAGGAGGCAGAAATCTGCATTCTCCATCTCATTTCTAGCGTGTGTGTTTGTAGGCATGTGTGTTTTTGAACATTCTTGAAGCTGGAAGAATATGAAGAATGTTTCCAGTTTTAATCAACAACTAAATGAAAAAGAAATTTAAAATAAGAAAAAAAAAAAATATATATATATATATATATATATATAAAATTTTATAAATTATGCTTTTACATACATATACATACAGCCTGTGGGAAAGAGCACATGTTTAACACTATCTTTAATGAATAAATAAACTAAATATACTTCATTACATCACTGCATCAATACAGTACTATATGACAAATGTAAGTTTCCATGTTATGCCAGTTCATTCTTTTGAGTCAACATCAAATCACAAGCAACAGTCTGGCAAAAAAAATGGTCATGTCATGACTTGTCAAAACGATTTGAGATCTTGATGCCTTCCTTACTAAATTTTCAGTTTTGTATCTCCACTCCACACACAAAAAGGAAGGAAAACCATGCCCTTAATTACGCAGGAAGTGTGAGAGGTTACTGAGAATACATTTCACTTGCACAGGAAGTGTACCATTTAGAGTGCAAATCCTCCCTTTTTTCCCCTGCTGGAGTTTTCAAGTGCAGAGTGTGCACATTTCTGCGAGCGAACACACCAGGGACGATTCGTCCACATCCACATCCAAATCCAAATGCAGCCAACTTCAGCCAAAGCATGCCGCTCAAACGAGCATGCTCACAGTAAGACTGTTCAGAAGAGAAGGATTGAAGAGAAATCGGGTACCGAAGTGAAAAATAACTGTAGGAGAGATCTTGAAAATTCACTCAGACGGCAGGAATTTTGGCTGCGTTTCTGTTGCACATTCCACACATGCAGCACCTGGATGAAACGGTTCTGCTGTAAATTACAGAGTGGAGAAAAAGGGGAAACAAATAAACTGAACTCCATATGTTCACATGTCCATGCTGCGCGTTTCAGAAATCCACAAGTGCTCAGGGACGACTGAATCAATGTCCCAATGTGCTCTTGATAGACTTGTCCGAGTCTTGTATCATTTACGCTGCTCTTAAGCAGCTTTCCAAGCAAGAAATAACAAACGTATAGCTTTATATAACGTGAATGAAAGTGTTCATAGAATAATATTTATTTCTGAGCCTTTGAAAAGTTTTACTCTACTTCAATAGAGGTAGACTCTAGACTACTTTACACACATCATGCCACTTTTTTTTTTTTTAATGGATAAGCCATTTGATTGTTAACTGCACTTTACAGTCCAACCTACTTTATTTACTCTTTGTGCTTTACAGTTAATAGAACTTGCTGTTTTTCCCTTCTGGGTAGATGCAAATATCCACACCATTTACCATTCCCAAAGAGATATCCGAAGCTTTAGTATTTAAGAAAAGCAAACGTTTAAAAAAACCTTGAAAAAAAGCACAAGAACTGGAAGTGACAAAGGGTAAAAATCAAATATCAATAGTTTGATAATGAAACTATTATTGTTAAGCAATATATTATATCACAAGGTTGAATTGATGGCGCAATAAGAGTAGTGTGTGGCAAACTGTTAACCACACGTGCATGCTGATGGAGAGAGATAGGCAGCTACCCATCTGCTCATTTGGCTGACTAGGAGTTACATGAAAGTTGTAACCTTTTGTTCTATTCTCTGTACTTCTGCATAGCTTGCAAAATACCCATGACTTTTTAAATTGTTCCCAAATCCCTGCTGTCGTACAGTTTCATATTAAAACGAAGATTCAATTATCTGTCCCATGGACCTAACAGCACAGTGAAATTATATATATTTTTTTTCTCGTATATCCCAGTTAGGAAGTTGGGATCACAGCACAGGGTAAGCCAGGATACAGCGCTCCTACAGCAGATAAGTTTAAGGATCTTGAACAAGGGCTCAATATTGGCAACTTGGCAGTGCTGTGGCTCGAACCCTCAACCTTCTGATTAGTAACCCAGAGCTTTAACCGTTTGAGCCAACACTCAACTTGAGTGTAGTGGGCTGAAAAGTACCAGGCTGCGTTTCATTCCGTTTAATCATCTGACTTGACCATCACTGCATGAATCAACAGTCTGGTCTAGAAAGAAACTGGCTCCCGAATTATGTCTATACAAGTCTGTCTATGCTTTAGCAAGGTTTTTTTTTATTTTATTTTTTTTTATTGTTGCACTTTTGGCCATAAAAAGTGCAAATAAACTACAAAAAAATATTATCTAATGTCAATGCCAAAAACGCAACCTTATAGATGAAATGGTCACTGAAGGACTACAAGCTTTGCCTTGTAGATACACAAATTAAAAGGAGGAATCAGCATTTCTATTCGAATACACTGTCAGTTTCAGCGAATGTCTCCGGACAGTTCGAAAGCTCTCTGTTTTTTTTTTTCTTTAATTCAAGAAAAGAAAAAAAGATATTTGTACACAGCCCTGATTCCGTAGCCCGAGCTGTAGCCTGATGTTTTATATTAATTTACATGGTAATGTACAAGGTTATTCATTTGTGGGCATAAAAAAAGGCAGGGGTGTACTTGTTTAGCTGTAGAGTTCAAATATATATATATATATTTTTCCTCCAGTATCGCCGACTCCTCCTTTAAGCAGGAAGGTAAAACATGCCATCAGGACGTACAGTGCACCTTCCTAAAAATAAAGCCTTGTTCACGAGGAAGGAGAAATACCAGACGGGAAGGCGGACTAAAAACGCGTACCTGTTTACCAAATCTGATTTTGTCTGCGTCACCATACAAACGCACATACACTAATCAGTTAGAAAGCAGCAAAAATATTTCCCCCTTTTGTTTGTTTTATTTATTTATTTACTTATTTGTTCTGCTTGGTTCTCTGATGGACATCTTAAATGTTTTTATTTTATATATATATATATATATATTTAAAATTTTTCTCCCTAGAAAGCTAGAAACATTTCCCATGAGCCACCTTCCCCTGAGTGTGCTGTTTGTTGGACTCCACTGTCAGGAGGATGACAGCACACTTTCCATGAAGACTGAGGTTAATTATCTTGAACAGCCCTTTGCATGACATGGTAACAACATTGATTACCTGCAATATGGCTTTTTTAAATGGTCCTGGTCATAATTATTCCATGTGACTAAAAAAATGACATGTAGTCTATAAAACACACACACACACAGAGCTGTAGAACAATTCGAATGCTGAGGAATGTTCAGGATGGAAAGCATGAATAATGAGTGTGCACACTAGACAGGCTTACATGAATGAAAGAAATATTTATTATTGGCAAAGCAAATCAATCAGCTCACTCCCAAAGCACTCACCACATATGTAGATCCATTCTCACCAGCGCGAACCTCGGTCTCAGGAATAGAAAAATGCATTGTTTTTTTTTGTTTGTTTGTTTTTCTCCTTCGATACAGATTGAGAGATGAGATGAGATGGAATGAGACTGGATTTGGAGATCAAGGATCAGATGCTAGAAAGTAACAGATCCGTCCATCCGAGTGAAGTCCTGTGATCACAGATTGGATTGGATACAGGAGTAGCCGAGGCGCCCTTGTCTCGTCCACTGCGCAGTTTTGTCCCTTTCAACCCAAAAGCAAAGACAAGATTTATAGACAAGTCCTGAGCTTTGGTGGGGAGAAGAAAAAAAAAGAAAGATAAACCTTGAACAAAACAACTTCTGCGTCAGGGACTAAACTTCTCCCATAGACGTCTGGGAAGCATCAGCAGCAGCCATGTTGCAATTGGAAGTAATTCCGCCTTCATTGTTGGCTCTTTTTCAGCATGTTTTATACAAATTCTGTCTCCTACACAAAGTGCAACAAAAAACAGCAAAAACAACAACTCGTTTTTTAATACCCGCCCAAACCAGATAAACTTCGAAACACCGTACTACATGGAAATGTGCGGTCTGCAAAATCCCCGGTACAGACGAGTAAAGGAAACGAGTGCATAAAAAAATAAAAAATAAAATTACAAATAGCTGATTAATTGTCTACCAAAATCAACTGTACGACCGTTAACTACGATGATAAGGAAGCACCCTGGCTAGCATTACAACGCATCCCTTCCTTCCACTCTCCCAAAGGTCGCTAATATATTCAATGTGTGTGTTCAGTCTCTCTCTCTCTCTCTCTCTCTAAGCATTGCAACAGTCCTTTGGTTCAAACCATTTAAAAAAAAGAGGGGGGGGGATTCGAGTTTACACGGTATCGCCTTAAAATGTTTCTTTTGTGTGATACTTTGTTACACGTTATTTCAAGACACCTTTTGTTCATTTCTGCACGTGACACGTTTACTTTGTGCTACAAAATATATTTTTTTACTTCTAAACACATTTCCACCCTCGAATAAAGTCATGGTACGGTCCGAGTCCGCAGGGTACATTAAAACGCGTTTCATTACAGGCGTAAATTAGATCAGAGAAATCTCATTAGGTCTAACTAGTATTTTGTGTAATGTTAGTAGGATTAGATGGCAACAACTAGACGCATGCACTCCTGTTCAAATATTTAAAAACAATCCATAATTGCTTTTAAACTGCATCAAATTAGATGTATTCTTCTTTAATGATATGAGTAATATGTAGTATCATTTAAGTCAGTCCAAAAGAATTAAATGGTTGCATTTTTTGTTGAGTGAGCATGTTGGTACACAACTAGTGTTTTCTTAATTAAATAAGTGATGTCTGCGCAAATGCAGCGCCGAGTGGTTTGCCATCAATGGCCGGGTCACGTGATGGCCAGTATGTCTTGTGACGCGAGTTTTGGGTTAAAATGATATCTAGGGTTTGCATTTGTACCTCTTCTACTGTATATTTATTTAACATTTTATTTATTTTATCCACCATCTACGTCGACTGCCTGTCTACGGATGTTCAGGTACGACTATAAGTACGCTATTTTCTTTGCGTTGGCTGGCTGTGAGAGAAAAAGCAACTGGGATTAGTGGTAACAGTACATGTCTGATTCGTGTAGTTATGCCAGATGTGTGAAGGAGCTGTACAGAACCAGAGTGCTGTGTGGAGGTTCTGCCAGGCGTCAGAAGGCAGGATTGAGGGTCGGTGCTGTTTTCAGGATGCAGAGGAGAATATTCTGGGGTAGGAACTCAGTGCAAAAACTTCTCTTTAAATATGTGACGTCATAACATGCAGCTATATCTAAGATATATATAGTATATCATTCTTTCAGGTTGGATTTATCTAATTGTTCTCTGAGACAAGTGGAGGACCTTCATGCGGCTGCTGCAGCGGTTATCGTGTAAGTTAATATATATAATATATAAAATGTATTTATCAGTCCTTTAAACTATACACTTATTGATTAATTGCAATCCAGGAAGGTGACTCAATCCAAGCACAGATGTCTCACACACACTGCAGACATGAGTGTATGTGTGTGGTAATGAGTTTCTTGTTACAACACCACTCTTGGCCAGATATTGTTGATTCATTGATCTTTAACTGATGCACTTCTACCAGTACACTACAATATCAGTGTTGTAGCTCTAATTAGACCAAATGAAGCCCTTATGGAGTGGTTTTATTGTCAAGAGAAAATGAAAACCCTGTTAGATTTGGCAACAAGCTCCGAAAACTAGGCAGCATTATTCTAGAGTCCAAATCTTCAACATTTACAAAAAAGAAAAAGCTTTGAGCATTGAATATTTAGACTCTGTGTACACAGGATGAAAGAAGGAAAGAAAGAATTGTAATTACAAAAATAAACATCAGAGGTGTTCGTACTTGTGAGGCAAGAACAAAGGAATAGAAAAAAAAACATGATTATGTACAGTATTATGCATAGGACGTAAGCCACCCCACATTTTTTTACATTAAATTAAATGATATAGGGCAATATGGTAGTGGTTAGCACTGTGGCATTGCACCTCCAAGGTAGAATTCAATTCCCACTTTGGGACTGTGTGTGCAGAGTTTGCATGGTCTCCTTTCATTTGCTGGGTTTCCTCCAACAGTCCAAAGACATGCATATTAGGCTAATTGGCGTTCCCAAATTGCCCGTGGTGTGTGTGCCTTGAGATCGAGTGGCTCCCTGTCAAGCGTGTACCCCACCTTAGACCCAAAGGCTCCAGGCCCCCAGTGATCTAACGACTCGGAATCACCAGTATACTAATCACCAACCTGATCGTCTGTCATCATCTGCATCTGATCGTTTTTTATGCTCGAATGATTTTTTTTTAAATGTTGAATAATCCTATTTATAGGTTACTGTATGGCTTAACAACAAAAATAGTACACCTATATGGTAGGACTGAAGTGTATACACACAATAAGAAGGACAAAAAGTGCATATACACAATCTATGTCTGGAATTCAATAAGCTGCTTTTTTTTTTCTTTTGCAGAGACCTCTCAAGCAACCCTATTTCCAATATGAGTAATTTTCTATTCCAAGGTTTTAATCATCTGAGTCATCTGTAAGTAATTATATAATCACATCTCAGAACTCAGATATACTGATGTACTTATTCTAACATTATCTCCTTCTTAGCATATTGCCCATCAACCTGGAGTGTCCTGGTGGCAAGACATCATGGGACAGGGTGGACGTTAAAGATGACACCCGGCTGTGTGAAGGACAGAGAAATGCCTGCAATCAAACTGGGCAGATGTGTAAGGCAATCACACCATAGAACACACCGTAGACCATTTCTGCAATCACTGTTGTTCTTTTAGATTTTACAAATGCCTTTTATTCATCCTGACTTCAGCCATGGACTGCCCTGAGAACTCTATCTGCATGCCTTATGGGCCGGGATTCTCTCAGTGCAGCTGTGTCCACAACTTCCATGGATACAAGTGCTTAAGACAGGTATGCATACCAGCTTATAATAGTCCATCTGTACTGGAAATAACAAATGAGTGACTGAAGCTGTTCATAAGATTGGAGACAAAAAAAAATAGTGCAGCCTATGTTAACAATGTTTCTTTTCTGAACTGCAGGGCCATTTCCCGATGCTGGAAGTCTTGGCAATATTATGTGCGTCCACAGTTGTTGTTTCAGTGCTACTATGGATCACACAAAGGCGAAAAATCAAAGACATCAGCATTCTTGGGTCACCTGGAAGCTGGTAGAAAGCTGAAGGAAACACGAAATATTGATCAGTTTTTAACGACGACAACAAAAAACCCATAAGACTTTGGTCTAATCACGTGATCGGGCTGAGAAGTTTTGCAACACGTCATTTAGATGCTGCTTGTTGCTTCAGAGCTGCTGATGCTCAATGAATAACCGACACCTTAATAAACTGCATGATCATACAGGTATGTTTAACACTGGGATGCAGCATCGTTTGGACTGCTGGTATATACTGTAGCGTGGAGTAAATACTCTGAATCAAAATGACTAGATCTCATTCGGGGTTCATGATCAGTTCTACTGAGTAGTGCACATTAAGAGAATGTGTGTCTGTACCAAATATATACAGAATAAATACTCAAGTGTACAATGCCCTTAAATTTACACCTCTTGGTGTTGATGACTCATATGTTCAGTCTAAATCACATACTATACTCTCTCAAGAGAAGCATTGATAGTCTTTTGGATATGGGACAAAATCTTTAACCCCTAAATGTAACGCTACTAGCCCTGACAAAGAGTGGGGCATTTTTTTGTATATTTTCTCATTTGTTTTTTTTTGATTGTTGTGAAATATACATAGTTACTCAGTACAGATTATACAACGGTGAGTCAAAAGTTATCTGCACTCCAGTCATATTAAAACTTTAATTAGCTGCACTCTCTTATCAGCGCTGTGCAGGTGGGAACATGTTAAATCAGTTCATTTGTAACTGTGGTGCAAGCAAAAGTGGATGCGCCACTTGTGATTTGCACAAAAAGAAGAGTAGCGTGCAGTCATTTGTTTCGAAATGTAGGTACCGAAACAACTTACTGATGAGCATAAACAGAAGCATTTGGATATCTACAAACAAAATGCAGACAGATACTCTAATGAAGGTGAAAGTTTCTTCAAGAGATTCATTACTGGTGACGCGGATTCATCACTACGAGTCTTAAAGTAAACAGCAGAGTATGGACTATAAACATCCTCAATCGCTGACTGAGAAAAAGCTCAAAAGTCAGCCATCAGCTAGAAACTTTATGCTTAGAGTTTTGTGGGATTCTTCAAGGGCCAGTATGGGAACATTATCAAAGAAAGGTTCAACAATCAACAGTGCTTGTTAAAGTGAGATGCTTATTGAAGAGCTGAAGCCTGAACTGAGGATTAAATGCAGAGGACTGCTATTCAAGGGTGCCATGATGATGCAGTGCATTTATGGTTCACAACTAAGCCTAAAATATTTTTTTTAATAAGAATACAAAGCTTGTGTATTCAAAAGCAAGAACATTATCTAAAAAAAATAATGTACTGTATTTGTCTTTTCTAAAAGTTAATTAAACTTTACAGCCAGAATGCAGATCATTTTCGACTCACCCATGTATAATTATTTTGTGCTTGCCAAATATGTTTACACTGAACTTAGTCATCTTAAAATAAGCATCCAAATGTCCAAGAACCTCAAAAAGACTTGAGTGCTAAAACTTAGAATGTTACATTTATGTCTAACAGTAGCCACTTTACTTTAATCCAATAGTGTTCATATTCAACAGTATTCTTGCAACTACCGTTACGCATCCTCACATGACTTAAATGTTAGTATTAATATATGGAATGTACAATGATCATGTTAAAAATAAATGCTGTAAGTTTCATGCGCATGTTTTTTTTTTTTTTTTTTTTTTTTTTGCCTTTCTCCAGATAGGATTAAATAAGTGCTGTTGAATTTGTATGAAGGCCTGGGTCATGTCTGTAGTCGAAAGCATTTACTAACAAAAATTTAATTCTCTTCCAGATAACATAAATACATATATACTTTCAAATCTATGTATGAAAAGAAAGAACAAAAAAAATTAAAGTGAACTGAAGTCCAGCTTTGGCCTGAATTATAAATAGCAAATCCCAACCTTGGTCATTGTCAAATGCAACTTACTTTTCCCATTCTCTACATCTTCTTACACTGCCTCACACATACAAATCGAACATGTAACTTATTTTGGTGAGAAACGTACAGCTTAAAATTGGTCCATGGAGCTCTGCATAATAATCTTCAGTCAGCTCTTTCTACTGGTTTAATGATTAGACAAGTAGAAAACTACCAGATCATTTCCCGCTCTCAACATGACTTCTTTACATCATTTTATTCCAGATTATTATAGTAATGCAATCCGTTTTACTTCCCAAACACATACAAACACACCTATCTAAACCTTTGAAGGAAATTCAGAAACTGTACAAGTACGGAAACTGCTAAGTGCTGCAGTTGATGTCCTGTCAACAAGAACAAAACAAAATGACAGAACAGCATGAACTGAAAAGGAAGTGGCATTTTGGATGAAGATTTATTCTATGCCAGATGCACAGTGTGTGCAGGCTTGTGAATAAACAGATGCAAGAGGAAAGCCTGATCTACATTCATCACTGATCTACATTCTTCACTCGTAGCACTACAGGCACAGAGGTACAGGGGATCATGCCTAGCTCTGTGATCACCAAGTCAACAAAGTCTGGAGGCGTGACATCATAAACCAAGTTCAGCAAGCCTAGGGATTTTACGCTCTGCCAGTTCTCCAGCTGGGTCTTTCCCTTACGCGTCACGATCAGATCATCAGGGTCATCTGGAGGGGAAAAAATATGGCTAGTTAAAAAAATTTATTAATTAGTTAGTTAATAAATGCCAGGTCATTAGATTTTATTATAATATCCAAGTCAAACATAATTACCCAGCTCATTGGACACGAACGAATCGGTCTGCACTCGTTCACAGAATTTGTAGGTCTCACAGCAGACCAGCACGGGCACGTTGTATGCCTTGGCTACAAGGGCAATTTGGGAAGTTCCCACCCTTGACATGACATATCCATTAGCCAGAAGGGCATGGGCTCCAAGAAACACTTTGGACACCTGTAGACGAATGTAATTACAAGAATACGGTTTAGTACAGTGTGATAAAACACAGGCGTGGCAGTCTACTAGGGTATGTCACATGCCTCAGGCAGAATGTATGACAGGGCAGATATGAGGACGTAGGTACAGCGAATGCCTCTCTTCACTAAACGCCTCAGTGCTTCCCTGCCCTCCAGCCTGGGCCGACTGTCCACCACGATGACTCGGAACTTCCTTTGGAGTTTCTCAAACGCCTCACACAGGATATGATTGACAAGTGAGGAGCTGGGAAATTAAACAGTGCCAGTACACATTTAAATTATTGCACAGTCCACAATCAGGTGATTATCTTACAGAAAAAAAATCACCCAGATAGATATTGATTTTCATACCATCCGTAAACGAGTATGACGTCGCCGTCACTAATCTTTTCACTTGCATATTTAGAGATGGCTTCGGCTGCCAACTTGATCTTCTCGTTCACGTAGTTGTCAATACATGACAAGAGTTTCTTCTTAGCCTATAGACAAAAAAAGAAAAAAAGTAAATATTTTGTATATATTAATTACAAAGCTGTGGCATTTTATTTAATCATGTGGTTCATCATTTTTACCCTGCTTATTAAATGCCTTATGAAAAACATGTTTACTGTCTAGCCATGCCTGTATACTTTAAAAAAAAAAAAAAAAAAAAAAATCCCCTAAGATGTTTAATTGCTAGTTTGCAGAACATGTGATTTCTTGACACAGTGAGTATCAAGCTGCTAATGCCATAGTGAAACAGACATAAGCCCAGGAGCCTATTAGATTCAGCTTAGAAATGTCAAACATCAGATTTCATATTCATATCATGGACTCATGGATAAAGAAAACAAAACGGATGGTATGAACAGAACAAATTTAGTAATAATTTAATTATATTCACAGGTACTTTGGGACTGATGTAAAAAGGAACATCAAGCAACTTGTTAAAGAGCGTCTGACTGAGTGATTCAGGAAAGATGTCTGACATTTATGAGATTAGAGATACCTGATGAGGATAATGAAGTTGTTCAATTGTCGATTAAAAAAATTATTTTTTCCACTTTGTAAGTAGATTGGTATGCGATTTTCGCTTTCAGTAGTATACAGACTATATATTAATGTTTAAACTTTGTGATTTAGATTAGACAATTACAAAAACATTTGCATTTATTTTTTTTACTTAATCAAAATGACCAAAGATTACCATATGAAGGGTTTTTATCATGTATTTCAATAAGGCTATTATAAAAGGGGTGTTCAACCAGGACTTTTGATCATGCAGAATAACAGAACAGAGTTGTAAAAATAAAAACTATATATAATCCCTGCTACACTAATACACTTGGGTATTATTTCAGAATTTAGTGCTTAAAAACCATCGAGGTAGGAAGTTTTCTCAAAATGCTGGAGCCATGATCGGACGATCTGTTTCACATCTGAAACACTGGGGCCAAAGGAATATCTGATGACTGTCTGATTAACTTCTTAAACAATGGCCTCCCAGGAACTGAATGATTGGGCAAGTGGTGGTGTTGAATGATTGTGTGTACAGTTCCCACAGACATATGCGCCTTCCACAAGTTGGCGATAATTTATCTGTTAATTTTCAATATCAGAAAATATCGCTGAATGCTCACAGGAACGACTGCACTATTTAAATGTTTTAATGCAGCCAAGAGTCCCATCACCATACTGTGCTTGAAGTCTTCTGTAAATGTCAATCGGTTTTATGCTTTCATGTAATAGAAATTCCATCACAAGCCTGGATTTGACTTGAACGCCCCTTGTATATTGTGAATATTTGTAACCATTTAGCCAAAGCTTGCAAGTAATAATTATACAAGTGTAAAAACTCACTTTTAAGACAACTGACACAATTGCATGGCTAAAATGTATGGCTCTGCAGGCAGCTGCTTGAGCTAATTTATAATTATACATTATAAAACAGAAAATTGGAATGGCCTTATTTATTTTTTTAATTTAGCAACAAAAATATCATTCCCTGTCCCATCACACCTCATCTAAAAGATATGTCTATCCTCCCTGTCCTTGACTTAATCAGAAGACGGTCAGACAGTAAAGATACTAATAATAACAACAAGCACTAATAATGCTACAAAAGGTATAAACATCTAGCAAGCAAACCAAGCTACCCCTAAAACACACAAAGCACATTTACATATAGATTACCAAATATAGACTGTATTCATATTTTTAATAGAGATGTCACTAATTATATTTCTCACCTCCTCCTCTTTGCACTGATTTGGAATATTGGAGATTTCTTTCTTGATGTATTTGATTGCATTGCCCATGCTTGCGGACAGGGGGCGACATTGATTGAGAAAGCTGAAGAGAACGACAGAGTGACCAGAGTCTTAAAATTTAAGACTGTCATTTTAAACATCTGGTCAAGGAAATAATATGGAAATATGAAACTACTCATACACCAACTAAATCAGATCCAACTGATGCATACTGAAAACACTATTAATATACTAGGCATGGTTATATTACCTGATGTAAGGCTTCAGTTTGTTCACCAAATCTCTGGACAGTTCCTCATTTGGAGGAGTACTGTAGTCTTGAATCACCTGCAACAGTATTGGTGTTATACGATCATGCAGGAATGTATAAATGAAAATACTAAAGTAGTTTAAGCATCGAACCTGTTTAAAGGCTTGCAGGAGAGCCACAGAGCGTGCGTTTGAGCCGGCTATGATGCCATGGGAGTACTGCAGGCCCAACCGGACTATGGAGGGATGGATAACTGTGGCAGGGATGCTGAAAATGATACCTCTATTAGTAACATATTATTATAATACCTTATATTTTAAATAATATAACACTTTCTATGCAGGAACCACAACACTGTAATCCTGAAGAATACTGGTCTGTTGGATGGCCAACCTGTTATATATCCCGAAGTTAACATCCTACACTACATGCGTAAAGCTTAGTAGGGCTGTAAGTGAAATGGTTGCCATAATAAATTCTGCTACTAGGGGGTTCTTCATACTCATGGTCAGGAGTTACTTACTAAATCTAATTTTTATATTATAGTTAAAATATGATAAATATTATAGTTAAAATGTATTTAATAAATTTTAACTATCTTTTATCTTTTTAAATTTTAATAAATGATTGTGAGGATCAAAAAGCTGTTAAGTGGACCTGAATTAAATGGAAAGCAGTTATTTCATACATAGTACATATCTATTAACTTTTACAATATAAGACGGCACACTTGCATATTTGCAGGGTATGCCATCTTTTTTTTAGAAACCTCAATGTTGAATCGCAGTGTTTTTACAGTACAGTATAACGGTCTAACAGATTACAAAACTCCCAGGCTAGTAAGTATTGACATAATGGAAAAGAAACAGCCAATCACGGCTTACCCTGTTGTACAAAGTTGAGCGAGCAGGGTTGCCAGATAGGGTGACTTTCCAGTAACTGAGGTACTTTTTATACCTTCAGCTTCGTGTCTATGCACGTGTTAGCTACAGCAATATTGTGGTGAAAATTAATTTGCGGTTCACGAGCATGCCAAAGTGTAGGGAGATGAAGTGGTACATTACACAATTGTTATTATTGTTTTTCTTTTCCTTCAATCATGATTTTGTTTGCTTAAACTATCTGGAGTTCATTAGTTTGTCTCACATAACTAATTTATTGGCATTGTGGGAAAGTACATCTTGTTTCCATTAATATTAATTGATTACTGGTTCTTTATGTATTAAACTATCTGTTAAGAAAAATAAGTGAAATTTCAACAATACGTTAAATTTTTTTTAATTTACTGTGAAAACAAAAGAACATCTGTGAAACCTCACACACCAAATGTCTTCGTGCAATAACTGCACTTTCCTTCTGAGTGCGTTTCATTTAGTATTTTTTTTTCCAATTCAAGCACTTTGTATTAACTTAAAAAACGGCTTATTCTCATAATTCACTGTACTCAAATCTACACACAAAAAATAAATAAATAAATAAATTCAAGCTGTTGACAATGCTGGACTTCATGCAGTACCTGATTAGCTGTGTGAGAGGTGCCTTGCGGCTGTACTGGTGCAGGTGAGAGAACAGGCTGACTTTGTAGCCATATTCTGACCTCAGAGGAATCTGTAAGAATAAAGATTAAAAGTGAACTCTGTCAGTCTCTGTCAGTGTGGCACAATGAAAGCCACAGTTAGCTCTTATTGTGCAAAGAATATTCTTTCCTCCTCAGTTGAGTGCTGATGCAGCAATAAAGCTTATTGGTTTATATTCAGAATAAAAATGTAACAAAACAGAAGACTAACGTTTGCTACAGAACAAACTCAAACCCAATGGAACTAGCCTACGTAAAACCAGCACACAACGAAACAGCCAGCTAGCCTAGATAAACGTCTACAGTACATCACAGAAAGAATGTTTTCACATATTAGTGAAATCTTATCTAGCTTTGCTCATCTCCAATCATGTGCGCTAAAGAAAAAAATTTAAGAAGCAAAGACAAAATAAAAACTGGCATAAAAAGAGAGAAAGGTTCCACTGCACACACACAGTACGGGGCCAGACCTTGACTTGAGACACATTTACTCGGGTCCCTTGCCCTGACCTCTGGAAGAAATGGGAGGTAAAGCATCTGAAGTAAGTGTGACGTAGTAGCTACATGGTCAGTAGGGAGGAAGTGAATAAAGAAGGAGCGGTGACAAAGACATTTAAATAATAATGTAAATAAATTCTGAAAACTTCCTGACCTGCTGTCTTTCAAGCTTCTTGGCCAGCTTTCTCACCACCGCAGGATCATCTACTTGGATGTGTTCTGGTAATCTTTTCACCACTGAGAAGTAAAATGAGTAGAAAAATATCAAGGAAGGTGCTGTAGGTATGCATTACAAAATAATGAAATGTTGAAAATGGACATTTGCAAACACTAACTGCCTGGTTTAAAAAATAAAAATAAAAAATAAAAAAAAAATTTAAAAAAGGAAGTCACCACTTCAGAAAGGTCAAATTATTGGGCTGGATTACGAATTTTTCAACACATTATTAAAACCTGAAAGTATAGTGTTGAACCATCAACTTTGTGGAACAATTGTGGTCTGAAAGAAACTCATTAACGGAGATAATTCATTAAACACTTCATAACATTGCATGGTAACAAATCAACAATAAAAACCACAGCTATGTTTAGTAGTGAAACTAAGAGCATTTCCGTACACACACAATGTGATGAGAACTCAGAGTTGGGGCTGAACAGCTGTTATAAATCTTTTTACTGAGAGAAATCAGAAAAAAAGCTTCAGTTTGCTAGGGAACATAAAAATTGGACGTTTTCCAGAGTGATGCATGCATCATGGTAAGAAGGGAGGCGAATGACGTGATGCACACATCTTGTCTATGCAGTCTATATTAGTGTCCATGCAGTGTTTAAGTGACAATACAGTGAAATCAGCTGACAACCTGAATGTACTGAACGACCAGGGTATCACATACATGGAGTTTTTCTTTCCTGAGGGCAAAGGCATATTCCAGGACTCAAATTGTGAAAGAGTGTTTCTGAGGAATTATTTTCACATATGAACTGACCACCACATTGTGTGCTGTGATCAAAGCTAAAAGTGAAATCTTTTTACTTTTTTGACCAGGCAGTGTCTAAGGATCAATGCAGGAGCAAATAGTCACTGTATTATACTGTCCATTCCATATATGTTACATATAAATAACACACACATCTACTCATTTATACAGTGATTGCTACCTGACTGAAGGTCACTCTGTGGAAGTTTAGTCTTGCTTAGAGAAGCGGCGCCTGGCTCTTTCTTAGACTGTTTTGCTGCGCGATCTGCTTCCTGGCGTGCCCTTCGCTCTGCCTTAAGCTCTGCTTTACTCTTAGCCGGCTTGTCTGCAGATGCTGCACTCTCTGCTGGAGGTACACTGATAGGAGCCGCAACCGTTGATGGTGCTACAAGACCAAAGGCAGACAGGCATATGAATAAACAACATATAAAAGTACATACAAACTGTGGATAGTGTGTAATGCAATATGCAATACGTTACACAATATGTTAAATGTTAAAACATATTTGACAAACACAGTCAGGAGCAGCACATGAAAGTTTTGAATGATAAATCCAGAGAGTCTTATTTATAAGCCATTAGAAATAAGTCCTAAATGTGGACAGAAATATTTCCTAAAAAAATGTTTAAAAAAATTTTTAAAAGGTGTATAATTAGTTAATCCTCTAATCCTGCTGCCTGTTTGTTAAATACAAATCCTCAATCATGTGCTAGATCACTGAACGTTGAATTTTTTTGTTCTCTCTTAATAGGGCTTGTTAGCCTTATGAGTGTGTTCTAATGAATAATAATAATAATAATACATTATTTTGTGTTTGAGTATCTCAACACATGTTTTAATGTCACTGTTAATATTCACATGTATTCCCCTCCTTTTATTAATACGTCACAGAACCTTCACATGTTCCTCACCCTCACTCACTGTTTTTAATACCCTGGAGAGTGCAAATTTGTTGTAATAGTCTTATTTTATTGTTGATCTCTTCAACACTATTATGGTAATTCCAATTATTCCTTTGTGCATGATCATCTGATGCCTTTAAGCAGCTGAAAATATGCTATGTCGATTTTTTTTTTCAGGACCACTGATCTACAGTATTAATGACAACAAACACAGTGCAAAGATCTAGAGCCACCCCTCTTTTCTTCATATTTTGCTTCCAAAGAGCCAGACTTTTTGTATTTTTTTAATGTAGTATTGAGAAATCGCTCTCCGGGCTTCCTGTAGGACCTTTTTGTGTCTTATTTTCAGTCTGTATCCTGTACCTGACCAGTTTCGGAAAAATGTTTTTGTTTGTTAAGCCACACAGTGACCCATGAATCATTTAAGCATGACTTAAGGCATTAACAAGTGCAGACGATGACAGATGATCAGGCCAGAGATTACTGGTAATGGTGAATGCTGAGTGGTTGGAATAGACAAGAGGGGAAACAAGGTTGCTACTGAGGCTGTTACACGAACAACCAATTTTGAAATTTTGAATCTTTAGGCACTTTGCAGCCTGTCTCAGTAAAACATTTAGCCTTTTTATTTGATTTAATTTAATTAAGTAAGAAACAAGGCAAGTAGTGCGATTCAAATTTTGCCTGGGTACGTGAAATAAAATTAAATAAACTTCATCTCAATGCATAGCGTGGTACTGTTAACTACCTGAGGCATCGAAACCACTCTTTTAAGGCTAAAGAATATGAGTGCATACTGTACATATTGTACATACTGTTTGAATAGAAGAATTTTGCTAATTGTCTGAAAACTTTCTGCAATTAAGACTAAAATGTCACTCTGACAGGCCCGGCTCCATACTGCCCACCTTTCTGTGCTGGACCCTGTGTAAGCGGCTGCTGAGCAGAGGAAGGGACTGCCTTTTTTTCTTTGTCCGTCCCTTTTTCTGTTGGACCCTTGTCATCTTTTTTGCTCTTTTTCTGCTGTTTCTTCTCTTTTCGCAGACGCTGCTTCTCTTCTTTTGTCAGTTCTCGGCCTTCATTCTGCAAACAACAGTTAGACATTCAGACACCAACACCTAGGGTGAAGAACACACATCCTACATCATGTATAATGATGCTCACCTTCAATCGTACAGTGTCCTCTAATTTCCCGTCTCCATCTGTAGAAAAGATTAAGTTTATCATGACATTGTTGCTATCTAAGTAAAATGATCATTCAGCCTTACTAAAATGATGCAGCATATTCAGACAGCATGTCACTGGAATGAAGCTATGTTATGAGATATTAAAAGAGCAACATTTCTAAAATAGTAAATAACATCTAATCTTTTGTCCCTTCACAATAATATAAGTATACTTAGACCAGACATTAACATTAACACAGATCACAGTCGCACAACAACACGGGTGAGAGAGAAACATGATGCAATTCTCAGTTCACTTAGCGTTAGCTGAGTCACACAGAATATGCTAACCAAAGGGGAAAAAATTGCATGGTTTCAGTGTTAAAATACAGATGTAATTCTACAGTGGCGGTTTAATTAAATGCAAACACCGTTAAGACAAGTGCTTGTCTCGTTTACCTGCAGTGAGGCTGCTGATGTCAGTCTGTTTGAAATCACCTCTTCCCTCTGAGTCTGCCATGTTTCCAGCTTCCTGCGAACATTACGGTTAAGATCTGTCGAGAAACATTCAAAAATGCCACACTGCCCCTAGCGGCTGGAGTGAGACGTGCGCCCTGAACTGACTTGTGAGCGCGAATATACTATATATATATATATATATATTATTTATTCATCAATTGCACAATTTAGATTAATGTTAATTTCCATTATAATAATAACAAAATGTGCATTTTCCAGCATTTGCAGGTTTTTTAACATAAACAAAACATAAACAAGACTCACATCATCACATTTTGCCAGGGGAAGTACGAATTTACAAAAAGATATTAAAGTGTTTACAAACAGTCACAGTTTTTGTTGCCTTTGATTAATTGAGATATTGCTTGACCTCATAGTTAAAAGCAAAAAAAAAAAAAAGATGACATTTATGAATGTAATATTTTGCCAAGAGAATAATGGGATTAATAATGATAGTTTCATTAGGCATAGTTTTTAGTTCTGTTAAGGTCATAAAGGCCAAAAAGAACATCCTTCCAAAATAACTTGAAGTCTTTCTCAATTTTTTCAGCAATAAAAATACAAATGTCAGACCAGAAACTTTGGATAAAGGGACAGTGCCAAAACAGATGGGTAACTGTTTCAATATTTACAGAACAAAAAGTGCACACTACATCAATATCTTTTTTAAATTTTTTAACAATATGATCATTAGACGGGTAAAACTTATGAAATATTTTAAATGATATTTCTCTAATTTTCTTGGTCAGCAGGTATCGGCTGGGTAAGAGTCAGACCTTCTTCCAGTCGATGTTTTGCACAAATTTATTCCAGTATGGAAGCACATATGCGACTGTGGTAATATTTGTTTTGAACAAGGATCTAATTATTTTATTGTTCTTTCCATTGTTACAGGAAAAACAAATCTTACCAACTGAAGTGTCAGTCAGTGATAACAAGGTTAGTTGTTGTGTGTCCAATCTTGGTTAAGCTCTAAATAACATGCAGACACCATAAGAAATTGCTCCAAAGACTTTGGCATAATCTCCTGGAAACACAGGAATTTTGTATTCTTCTAGATTAAAGACAACCAGCCCTGTTAAATAGTTGGTCAACAAAAATAATGTTATTATTAAACCAGTAATCAATAAATAAAGATTTGTGTTTAAACAGTATGTCTTTGTTAATCCATTTGTTGGGCAAAAAGGTGAGCGCGAATATTGTGATTCGGCTTATACTGTATTTTGCCTCACATTATCACAATAAATATATAACAATTTTATTATCTGAATGTTTAAACGGTCATTAAAATGTATTTCCGTACAACAGTGTGTATAGCATGGCAAATCCAACCCAAAATAAATTTGTTTAAAAAAATTAATTAGACGTTTAAAATTAGGCTTTTTTTTCTATGCTTTTCTAGAAGAAATTAACCACGTGTCTAAGGATCTTTCATTAAGAAGTCAAGTTTGTATGGGACTTTTCTCTCTCTCTCTCTCTCTCACACACACACACACACACACACATTTACAGATTATTTTGGTTGCATATCTTTACTATTGGCTTGTGTACTGCTGTATTGAGGACTCAACATTTGTCCTCTTCCAATTCTTTAATTCACCCCAGTCTTTCTCCCGCTTATGACTCTTGTTGAAGAATTTATTGTCGAAGAATTTTAGTTCATACACGCATACATGAGAGATTCTAAAATTTCACACTGAAGCTGTCTGTTCTCTTTTTCTTATCCATATATTATTAAATCTATATTTCTGCTGTTTTTCTATCTTCCTGTTTTGTTCTTAGAGTATTATTTGCCAGTGATGTACTATTGTTACGTATGCCTACTATGCTCCAAAGCTTGTGTTGGGCAGAAGGGAAAGTGTCCCATGTTACAACAGTGTTAGGTGATCAGTCAGCACACTGTCCGGCTCTAACAGCATGACGATTGCCACATAGCTATTATTTTTGAATGAAAACACAAAGAAAGAGAAGGAGTAATATCTTCAAATAAGGCAGCTACTGTAATAAATGACTAAAACTCAGTCAGAGGCTTTTTCAGGACCAGAGATGGTCGTTATGTGCACAAAGTGTTACATGTTCAGTGATGTTATGTACAATGTTACTTGCTACAGGTACATATGGACAAGTAACTGTAACACGTTAGATTTCATACATCATTGATATATAAATGACACACACACATACAGTATATATACTGTATATACACTATGTAGTAAAAAGTTTGGACACACATTCTAACTTGATCTTTCTAACCTGATCTCACCTTCTAAATTGAACTTCTACTTATCTTTATTTATTTATTTATTTTATTTATATATGTCTACATTTCTGTATATATACACAAAAACTGACACCTGTTAATGATGTACATCTATCCGCATTAATTGGGTTGCTTACGAGGCAATGATCTATTTTTCATTGCATTTAGTTTAGGTTAATTTTTACCATAGGAATCACATAAGTGTAATATTCAAATGAATACAATGAAAAGGAGTTTAATGTGACTAAATTTGCATTTACGAATAAAGAACTAAATAACTGTAATTATGTTTGAAAGAGAAACAAAACTCAGGGGGAAAAAAGTTTTTTGTCACATAAACCTTACTGAACAGTAATTTTGTTTTTTTTTCCCGCATATCCCATTAGGAAGCTCAACAGGACACCTTAAACCCCTGCCCTTCTGATTAGTAACCAAGAGCCATAACTGTTAGAGCCACCACTGCCCTCAAAGAAGAGGCCTGGCTGGAGGGTTCGAACCTACAACCTCTCACCTCAGAGGCGATTGCTCACCCACATGAACTACAAGGTCCCAAAGAACAATTCTTTAGTTTAGAAGCAGAGTTACAGAAAGGGCAGCTGGGGTCAATGTCCTTACTTAATCTTAATGATTAATAAATAAATGAATTAACAGGATAATATTTGTACAAAAATGTAAATACAATTTGAGTAAGAAACTTGGTTGAAGCGGAGTGGAAAAGAAAGAGACACAAGCAAAAAGTACCAGATTCGACAGTTTGTACAGTAAAGTGGTATTTAAGAGACAATTAAAGCAAAGAGAAAGGAGAACTGTTAAAACCACATTTTGAAAGACAATGATCAAATAATTTTTTTTCACTTAAAATAAGTTTCAGCAAAACTTAAGGTAAATGCATGTTACGTTTTTATGTCTGCATCATATTTCGTACTGTTACAGTAAATAACATTTTATATATCTTATTTCATGTATACATGAAAATCAAAAATAAAAATGATAAGCCTTTAATAGAGATTCTCAAGAATAAATAAATAAATAATGCAGGAGCAATAGCACCAAAGTCAACCGAGACATGTGATCTATCAGTGATAAACTCAGGAATAAAAGAACTTAGAAATGTCACAAAAGTAATCCATACTAAAAGGATTTGTGGAATTTATCTTACAACCAAAGGGATACCAGGCTCTTGATAAAGATTTCCACATTTAAAAAGAAATAAAATTAGCATAAGATGAAAAAATGTAAATGCATTTTTTTTTTTTTTTTTACGAGTCATTGTGGGTGGTCAGCCCTGCTTTCTCTGATTTCAGCCACATGTTACAACTACTCATTGGAAACTACAGGGTCACCGAAGCTGGCCAAGGGGTATCCTTGTAAAGTACTCAAGGTTCCCACCTCACCGCCTTTCTTTTCAACCAGTCATTGTAAGTTCAGGAGAACTTCATTTGTGGAAGAACTTTATTTGAATAGTACAACCTTGGTCATTTGGTCAGATCATGACCATAGGTGAGGATATTGAGGTAACTTACTTTTTGTCAGTGAAACATATGTAAGGAAATACGCAAATTTAAATTCTTAGTAACCCACAAAAAAGGTGAATTAAATGTAAGGAGAAATTTTAACTCCCTTTTGTCAAGTTCAAAAATAAGAATCTCATCAGAGAACAATTCTCATTATTCATTCAAAATTTTATTTTCAGTTATAATTGTACATAAAAACATTACAAACAATGCATATTATTCCTAGGTAAAAGAAAAAATAATAAATATGGCATTTTCAAAAAAAAAAAAAAAAAACTTTTTGACTAATTTAAAAATGCACTTAATTTGTGTTTTTTTTAAATAGCCAGTTTTTATTAGTTATTAGTCTGAATTGCTGGCTGAACTCACAGCGCAGTAGCTGGTTGAAGGGGACCAAACCTCACAGAAACACCTGACTTGGTTCCATTTGACCAGCCACAGCAAGGTGTGTGGATTCATGAAAAGTGAGGGAAATACAGAAGGACAAAGCTGGTATTAGTAGTAGGGTTGAAATGTCTTCCATCCTTTTTAGTGATCTTGACATTTACCTGTTGAGAGAAAAAGAAATTTTAATTAAAATGTACAGCCACTCAATTTTTTCCCCCTTTGTCTAACAAACAGGTTTCAAGGTCATTATTTAATTTTTATACCAATATTATTATTTTAACCCTTTTTAATGTTTTATTATTCACATTTTTGACTGAACTACGTTCACTATAGCTTTAGTTTTCTTGTGTATCTGGTTGTCTCTGTTTTAATGTCTTGTGGCACTTATAGCATTGTTGGGACCTGTATCTTCATGCTTTTTTTTCTTTTTGTTGTTGTTGTTTGTTTATTTTTATAATGTTACTTTTTATGACGTGCTCAAATAATGAAAAGGTAAATGTAAATATAACATGGATTCTGACTACATATAGAGGACAGACCTCATAAGGTTAGACAGAAAGATTTGAACAGCTGCTTGTTCTGTCTGCTCAATGAGACAGATAGAGCAGACGGTGATGAGCACATGCCTTTGGCCAACCAACCACATCAACAACAGTAATAGCACCTGGTATCCAGGGCTTGATTATCAACCCTGCACAGGGCAATGATACAAATGCAAAAAAACACAGACATACAAAAAAAAAAAAAAAAAAACACAGACATAAATGTTTGAGCTTTTTTTCCCCCCTTGTTCAACCTTAACCCTGATGATAAATTCCCCCGGAAACCACACACTTCCTTACATTCCATAATTGGATTATTCATATGGGGATATAAGGAAGCATGTCTTCTCCGGGGGCACTGTAGAGACAAAGTACCCTCTTATATGGAACTGCATCTCCGCTACATTAACTTTATAGTAATTTAAATGCAACAATAAAGAGGAGAGGGAAAATATTAATATACATGCAACAAAAGAAAAAGGGAAAAAGGCTATTTAGTCTGGGTAAGTATCTAGCAGTCACTCAAGAAATAACCTCAAATGTAATGTTATTGTAAAATAGTAGCTGAAATTAAAGGTTACCTTTACTGAATGTTACTCAGAGTCCTGCGTTGTATATTTGTTGTCATCATCTCTGGTTTCAAGTAATGAGAAGTATATAAGGTATATTTATCCCTAGAAAGCAAATGTAGAACAATCCCCTTTCGAGCTCGAATGTTGACTATCTACAGAACTAGAAAGACATCCGCGAACTGTACCGCTGCCTTTTACGTGCCAGAGGTGTGGAAAAGTGCTCTTAGCCTACAGTAGATCAAAGGTAAGCAACCGTAAGTGTGAGGTTGATGACACACCTACATCTGCTTCCTCCCAGCACACCGATTCACATGGATCAGTTCTGTCTAAAGTGTTATATCTGGCTTTTGTGAGTTTGATTACGGTACGTCGTAATATCTTTCAACTCCAAAACCTCACTCAAGTCTTCATTAGATAAAAGTTAAAGATAGAGGGCTACTGAAACCTAGCAAACTAAATTGACCTCTCTACAACAAACAGACTACTACATCTGTATTAAAAAGAAAAAAAATGGATTAATCTACTCTTGCTATAGTAATATGTTTATCTTTACGAGCTGGATTTAACTGCTTAGTTGGCAGTACATGACCACAGAGCGAAACAAAAACAAAACCTAAATATTTTAACACCAGTCTTTGCCCGAATAAGTTAACGATCTCCTTTACACCACTCTCTCTGTCCCATTTTGTCCCATCCTCCTCTTAGCCCAGCTTGTGGTTTCTGCTCAGGCATGTCTTCTCCCTCCCGGCCTTTTCTATCCCTCCGTCTCCCTCACTCCCCCCATACCATGGTGGCCTCCCACCTGTTGGTGTCCTTTAGAAGCCCGGGCCTCTCCTGCGCCTGCTGTCCAGCCCAATCAGGGCCATGACATGGAAGAGCAAGTCACACCTTTCAGCTGTTCACACTAGGCCTGAGACACCCTACACCCTTTGCTCCCCTTTTTTATGCTGATTTCCGATACTCCTGAAAGAAAGCAAATCCTGATGCGTGGCTCTGGAAACAACTGTAGGATGATTTTATTATCCGATATTGGGCAGGTATGTAGCTACAGTAGAGCCAACCTGTTTTCTAGGTATAGTTACTGTGTTCTAGGCTCAGATAAGTATATATTCAAACTTCGGTACATTTTGATTAGTTACATGTGTCATCCATTTACATATATTTTTCAAGTATATTTAAACTCATACACATACTTAATAGAGATTACAGAAGATGGCTGTAGATCCTTATTTTCTTAAATATACAGTGCAATTGTTTTTGTTATCATAATCTGAAAATGAAGACATTTTAAAAACTGTTGTTTAACAGCAGCACCAATATTGAATCAAGAATTATAAAATAAAGTTGTTTAAGGTTGAAAATCTTTTTATTTGCATGTCCAATTTCTTGTTTTTTTTTTTTTCACAATAAATTAATCCTGATTTGATTGCACATCTGACTTGTTATTGGCTTGATTTAGCTCTAAAAGAGAAACAGGAGAGTGCCAGCTCTATTTTCCCCTGCAGCAAGCATGGCATTATCCTGAAGTCAGCACCTGTGTTCTAAAACGAGCCTGAGCAACAGGAGCCCTGGACCCATTCACAGAAAGGCAGGGCTACAGACGAAGCTTACTCTGAAACCTAATGCCCTGCAGTATTTCAACTGTGTAAACCCTCTACAAATAGCTACTATCAGTGTCCTAGACTCTTATAATACTCACAAAACAAAATGTTTAAAAAATGACATATTCTGCTAGAGAAACATATGGTCAAGCTGCTGGTGATTCAAACCCGAAACTGTGCAAAGTATGGGTGCTTTTCATCAGGATGCATACAGGCTACTAAAATTAATATTAATGTCTTTAAAAAAATAATAAAAAGTGTGATCTGACCGTAAAAAAAAAAAAAACAGGTGATATTTTCCCCCTGCGCTCCATTTGAAATCAATCAATAAATAGATAAATACAAATCAAGACTTCCCAGTGTTGATGTCAGTTCCAGACTGGGTCAGTCTTTTTTATTTTTAACTCAGACACACACCGCATGCGATTCAGCTTGCTAATAACTTTGTTCCTCTCTGTCACTTGAATTCGTCAGCCAGCATCCCTCTGTATTTCAGAGCTCATAGCTCTTTTACTCATAGCAGCAAAAGCAACATGTGATGTCTCTGGAGATGACAGAGCGTGAAAGCTGATCGGGGCTCAGATGGCATACGTATAAGGTTCAGAGCCATTTCAGACATGCATGACACCTACCACTGATTGCAGTTCAGACCTTACAAATCTTCTGCTATGAGATAAAATGTATAGCTAAACTAATCCCCTAAGCCGTTCCTATTCTCAGTGTTGTCTAGGGCCCACACATTCAACAGCTGAGCAAAGTTTTCTATAGCAGGTGGATGGATCTTTATTCTGCTTAAGAGCATTTCCTCTAACTACATTCCTTTGAAACAGATCCATAGCAGTCTATACTGTAGTTTTGACATTTGTGATAAGTTGTTGTAGTAAATTATTTGTCACATACACAGTAATACACAGTACGATATGCAGTGAAATGCTTATACGACCGCCCGTGATCTTAGATTAAAAAATAAAAAAAACATTTTGCTAGAAATAAATAGTGAATAAAATAAGAGTAAGGAAACCTAACAAAATCGAACAAAATATAAAGTTTTAAAAATATATATATAAGAAATATAAAAATATAAAAAACTTATCTGTACATAGGCAAAGATAGCGACAGTAAATATGATGATAGGATATGGATAAAGGCAGCAATCTCTATGACTGCCAAAATAATACATCTAGGGTGTATTATTATTATTATTGTTTAGAAATGTTTAGAATATTCTTACTATTATGTTAAAATGCATACATATCATTATAAGAATTGTACATATCATTTGAACAACAATTAAATGTTGAATGAAGTATCATCAGCAAAACCCAAAAATGCACATTTAAAAAAATAGAATTAACCTACACAGATTCAGATATTACATGTGTTGTATCTAAGATACATTTTAAATAATTTTTATCAATTAAATGACAAACACAAACAGTAACGACTTTGCCAAGCAACAGGCCTAAGATGTCTGACTTGCAAACAAACATTGCAGAATATCAACATTTTATAGGAAATACTGTATGAACTTTAACTCACAAACGCATCTGTCAAAAGGAATATGTATGCATGGTAAATATTTATAAATATTTATATTAAAGACATACTTTTAGTCAAAAATCTCTTTAAAAAGTTGATTTGCTATGAGAGAGACCTAAAATATGTCCTAAAATATGCTAAAATATGAATTTCTGCTTGAATTTGAATGTCTATGATTATGAGATAATGGTACAACAAATAAAATGATTAAGCCTGGCATTTATTTATTTATTTCCTTCAAACTGGGTTTGATCTTATAATACAAAATTATAAGAATATGACCATACAATACTTATATCTTATAAAAAACATTAAAATGCAACGTTCTCAAATCTTGTCAGCCTAAAACACGTATACACACTTCCACACTTCAGGAAAAAAAATATTGCTGTATGTTATATTTGATAATATAATAATAATAATAGGATCATATTATTAATATTATATTAATATAATATAAATCATATATTTTTTTCTTTTTCTGAAGTGTGTTTACATTTTTTGGCTGACTGTGTATATTCAAGATATTTCCACATATCACTTTGGCAGTGTAGCATTAAAACCTGTATCAGTACTAAGACCTGTTGCTGGCAAAACAGTTAGCGTTAAAGGTGAATTCCTTCCTTGGGGATGCCAGTTGCTCGGGCTGAGCTTGAAACAGCTGTCCCAGAGAGCCCCAGCACACAGCAAGAGGGATCAGAATAGAAAAGGTCAAAGGAGACCTGCATTTAGGCTTGTAAAAGTTAAAACAGGTGCCAGTCAGAGCCAGCAGATGACAGTTTTATCTCAGAAGAAAACCTGGACATACATAGAGCAGAAAAGAATGACAAAATGGATTCATAGAGGAAAAACAATCACTAAAAATATGTTTTTTTTGTTCATTTGTTAAAAGTAAGCTGTCCTGGATTATCATCTAATGTGATTTTCACCCATCATCTTGTTTAATGCATTTGATAAGCATGCTATGCCCCTGCTAAAGAAAAGAGCAATCACATGCAGAACACTGAATAGCAAGAGACCAAAAGGGAATATGACAGGAAATGCCTTTCTGACCTGCCCCACCCTGTCACCTCCTGTTTTACTGCACATGAAAAACACAGGGTGTCAAGACAGTGTGTGTGTGGCTTCAACTGGTGTCAGCTCCCGTGTCATAAAAGCAGGACATCTCCTGAAAAAAGTGTGACAATTGATGCCTAGGGCATGGATTATTTAATGACGTAATATATTTTAAAAGGTTTGTCCCCTTCCCATAATGTGTTAGACTGGTGTTAGACTGCATTTCTCTCTATATATACTTGTTTGATGAGGAGGAAAAACAATTCAATTCAATTCAATTTTATTTTACATAGCACTTTTAACAATGGTCATAGTCTCAAAGCAGCTTCACAAAATGAAAAGAAAAGAAAGAAAATTTATGGAAGTGTGTATGAGTGAGAAAATGTGTTTAGATAATAATAAGATGATGAGCAAGCCAAGGGTGACGGCGACAGCGCTGGCACAGTGAGAGGAACTAGACTCAACAGGGAACCCATCCTCATGTTATATAAAACACAAAATACAGCAAAACCGTTTTTTTTTAAATCATGATTTCATTTTGGGAAAATAGTTCTTTCTTGAGGACTTTTTAACTACTATCTAGTTGTATGGGCCTATCAAAGGATTAATTGGGTATGCATATATGTTTAAACCTTTAAATGCATTATATAACATAATGTACTTCATATCAACATGGCATCTAAAAAAAAGGTAATGTATACATGACTTTTTATTGAAAGTATATTTTAACAAACAAACAACAAAAACAACAGTCCAACAGGCCATTTAAAATGCTAACTTGTTAACTTAGTGTTTCATGTTAACTTAGACATCTTCTGTTATAGTGAATTTCTAGGTGCCAAACCACAGTATGTCAGCCTTTTATAATTGAAAAAAAAGAAAAAGAAAAACAATTAACAGTTGTAGTTTAATGCTAAAAAGGGAAGAAATCTCACATTCAGACCCAAAAGAAGATAACATTTAGTCTACATTTATACTTAGGAAATGTCGAATAAGGTAGTATGTAAAATAATAAGTCACTCACTCTTTCACTCATCATCTATACCACTTTATCCTGTATACAGGGTCATGGGGGGGCCTGCAGCTAATCCCAGGAGACAAAGGGCTTGAGGTGGGGTGCGCACGCGCACACACACACACACACACACACACACACACACACACACACACAACATATATATGTAAAAAAAAAAAAATTATATATATATATATATATTTTTTATTTTTTTATTTTTATTTTTTATGATTGTATCAGCTTTCTCCTCTCAGATCAAAGGGAAGTGAGCCACAGCTCTTCCTACAGCAGCCACATACTGTCTTACTCAATAGTGGGTTAAAACTTGTGTCAAATGTGTCTTTTATAAATATATTAAAGACACATTTCACATAATTTTTGATGCGCGCAGAATATAGTAAGTCTAACCAGCAGTTACATTATTACATCTAAGTTTGAACCCACTATTGAGTAGCTGTATGTGGCTGCTGTATGAGGCGCTGTTGCTCACTTCCCTTTGATCTGAGAGGAGAAAGCTGATTGGACGCTCTTCCACGTTTACGAAATAACAAAATGGCGGCGCCCATGTCCGCTCTCAGTCTCGTGCAGAAGTAGCAAAGGATGAACAAAAATGTACGAGCCGATAATTGTTTATTTTAAACCAGATAATCAAAAGTTAGGTACTCGAAGCCTTTAAGACAGGGCTACTGGATGATGTGAAGTTTCCCCCAGCGGATTAATGTGACAGGTGAACATGTTTTTGTCCCGCCTGCGATGCGCGAACGTGCTGCAGCTCACCCTTGCGATTGTAAAACCGGACGCCGTCGCTCATCCTCTAGTGCTGGAGGTGAGAGCAGAATACAAGCAGCAGTGTGTCTGTTCTGTATGTCCAGGACACAGGTTTCCAGCACATTTCCCCTTTCCTTACACATTTGTCCTGCTTCTAGTACACGCTAATTTGTTAAGGAAGAGAAATACTAAAATGTTTAGTAAGTTACTCCAGGACCAGGACTGAGAATCAGTGGTTTAGGTGAAGGATAGACAAACATACAGATAAATGTGGATGTTTGCTAACAAATCATATGTGAAGTATTATATTTTGACACTGATACACAATGACACCAGTTAGTGTTTGCTGGTACCACAGTGATCCTGGATGTTTCATTGAGCTTTTATACACTAGACTCATATAATTAATTAATTAATTAATTAAATATATCTATAAAATATATTTAAAATAATATAATATTTATATATATATATATATTATATAAGTTGATTGACAAGGCTTCATGAGCTGGATGTGGTGTAGTGTTCATCTATCCGGCCATCCATCTTCTGTAACCCCTTTATGGTGGACCTGGAAAAAAAAATTCCTTGGAACACTGGGAGTCAGGTGGAAGTAAGTCATGCACAAACCTTGGGGTGTACTGCAGTACTTAAAAGAAGGGTGTCGTTAAAGATTACATTATTATTATTATTATTGTTGTTATAATACTACTGACTGTTGTTTCTGCAAATATGGAAGACCTTTGGGTGAAATACAGTAGGGATGTGAATGACCAGGGACCTCCCGATACGATATCACAACACCTAGGTGCCGATTCGATTTGTGTTTTCCGAGCCTGGAAGTACAGTAATGTTATAATGTCCTGATACTGTATACAAACTAGAGGATACCTGTCGCTCTGCCCGCGTGCAGATCTGGAGTGTGCAGTCAACTCGGTGCCACTCTTCACGCTGCTTCAATGGTTTGGGAAATATATTATTAACTTTCAGTATGACCCAAAAAGACGCTGTCTACCGTTACAATGGAAGACAGTGCCCGCTATACCCTGGTTTCAGTAGCCATGTGCTCGGCCTGATGTACCCATTTTCCATGTAGATGACGCTGCCTTTTGCTACAGCTGGCGAGGAATGCCTGTGACATGCTCACAGTATGATATTAAAGTTGATGACGCTGCCTACTGCTAGCACAGCCATGGCCCATACATACAAACAAACAGAATTTTGGTATTTATGCGCCAAAATATATAGTACTGAAACCCATGCATCTCAGATGCACATTTGTTGTCAGGGCAAAGTTCCAGATACAGGTTTTCCCAGTAGAGAAAAATAAGTTGTGTTGTGTATTTGTTGTTGGAAATGGGTCTCTCGAAAAAGTATTTTATAATTGAGTATTATTTCAGCTCATATGGAAGTGGTTGTCATGAATGGAGACCGAGATTAAAAAAGGTGGCAGAACAGTTCGTTCCCATAAATGTCCAATTCCCTTGATCTTACACCACCTGATGGTTACTTGTGGATAATGTTAAGGGAGAGTGTGTTCATCTGTGAAGATCCCCAAATCATCTCCTTTCTCAGGAGCCTGCAGCAACCTGGGTTGAGAATCTGCATGAACGATATAAACACTGTCTACCATGAGGCAGTGCTCACACAGTTTGAACACTTACATTACGCATACCATGCTAAAACAACATGCTAATAGTGTGTTAGATTCTTTAGGGAGAAATAAACTATAAGAATGACAACAAGGTAATATTGTTTGTCTATTCACTGCAGTACTGTACATGATCATTTTTCAACATAATGGTTTAGGCTGAATTGTGAACCACAAGTGCACCGCTGTCTTCACTTTTTCATCAGAAGTGAATCTTTGTCCTCGTAACGCTGCTTTCAGGGGACCTTATAGATCAAAATCACAACGCCTTTGGATAGCAGTCCTCTGCGTTTAATCTAAGATTTAGGCTTCAGCTCTCCAATAAGAAGATTTTAAATCTTTTTTTTATGTTTTAATTTTTTTTTTTATTGAATATAGCTGACCTTTTTTTCCCCCCTTCTCTAAAATATAGGTTGTTGCCTAGACCATTTCCAAATCACTATGAGGTTTAGTATTACAGTGCTATACTATAATTGTTTTTTTAATCATCACTTCAGTTCCAACCTAATAAAGCCAGTGGGAGCTTTTGTGGTTCGGTCGTGTGGCCCATAAATTTGGAACCTTTGGGAACCTTTCATCTAGGTTCAACTTCAAAGAGGGCAGCATGGTGGCACAGTTGGTAGCATTGCCATCTCACAGCTCCGGGGCCCTGCTTCAATATTAATTTGGGTTACTGTCTAGTCTTCCTGTCTCAGTATGGGGGTTTCCCTCTGGGTTCCCAGGTTTAATCTAATGATTTCAGGGCATTTGGCTTTGTTAAATTGGTCTAGGTGTAAATGTGAATATGTGGTGCCTGTGATGGACTGACGTCCCATTCAGAATGTATTTCCGTCCTCTTGTCAGTGTTCCCAGGATAGACTCCGGATCTACCATGACCCCGACCTGGATAAAGCGGTTACAGAAGATGAATGATAAATTATGCAGCTTCAAAGAGATACAATTATCTTTAGTCGTTTTAACACCCAGGCTGTCTGGCTTTAATCTGAACATATGGATGCAAATGAAAGTGATAGATTTCACTCAGTGGTTCAGTCAAACATCTTTGTTTTCTTTGCAAAATTCCACATGCAATGCTATTTGAAATGTCATTGACATTTTGAGTTAATGACTTAGAATTTGGACCATTTTATTTATGAGCATCTCTCTCAATATTCTTGTTAGATAGACAGGTAGATCTGTATATCTTTTTATATACTGTACTGTATTTATAGACATACAGACATTTCATTAGATATATAATAGTCCCATGACACCCCACTGATGAAATAACAGAGCACTAGTAAAGACAGAATTCTAAATATCATAAGTCAATGACTATTTAACTCATTAATAGTTATTTAATAGTTAATTAATTATAATTAATTTTAAATAGATTTGAAAATGTATAATTTTTCTATTTAAGGCACTTCATCAGAAAATTCTAGAGAACAACTTCGTCATCGTTAGAAGGAAAGATCTTATCTGGAGGACAAGTGATTCAGAGAGGTTTTATGCAGAACATAAAGGTAGGGAAGAATCTTTGTTTTTATACTGACTATATGCAATTTGTATTTGACAAAATAAAATAATGTAAATGTTGAAATTGTGTCTGACCTTTTTTCCTAACCAATAATTTACTGAACACTTACTAAAAGGGCAATGAAATACTTACCGTTTCTCTCACAAACAACAAAAATGATGCTGTGTTTTTACCACCTTGTATATGTCATTCATAACCCATCTATGAGTCATGATGGTGCTGAATCATCAGCCTTAGTAAAGCCTGCTGCTGCTCAGCATTCCATTTGAAAACAAGAGTAAAAAAAAAAAAAAAAACAGAGAAAAAGCCCAGGCTACCTTCTTCTCTAATTATAATCCATTTACATTTGTGTGTCGTTTGTGTGTAGGACGGTTCTTCTACCAGCGACTAGTTGAATTCATGTCAAGGTATGAGTGAGTCATTATATAATTATCATCTTCCTTATCATCTTCCTTATCATCTTTTTACCATCATTTTAAAAAAAGCAGGCTAATGAAAATTCCACATCACAAATTAGAAAGTAAAGAAAAGGTAGGCAGCATTAAAGTGATAGTTCAGGAAGTCAAGCTTAAATCAAATTCAGTTGCATATAAGTACATTGCAGTTGGTCTTGATCATTATAAATGTGCACACCGAGCGTGAAGTTTGCCATCTGGCATGCATGTACAATCTAAGTGATTGGGGGCCACATTCTACAACCCTCATTCCATGCATAAATGCATTCTAAAATTCAGCTGAGACTCATATGAAGCTTCTGAAATTAAGCTAAATTTAGATAAATTTGAAAATTACAGTGTATTTATTACAAATTTAACATGTTTTTATTTCCATGGAACTAGCCATACTAGTTAGCCATAGGGCTGCTCCCAGGGAAAGAAAAGAGGGTTGTGGAATTTGGTCCTGATTACTAGTGATGTTACTGTGATGCAAAAGCTCCGAATCTTGTATCAAGCAGAAGAGGGCGTGTCCAATGAAGCCTCGCTTCAAGGCGCGTGTCGGGTTCCCGAGAGTCACGTGAACAACGATAACCCAAGCGCCGCGTTTGCCCCTAATCACGTGGCCGACTTGTTTGCCGCTTAAGTAAATGCTCGTGCACTTTTCTGTTAATTTTCACAGATTCGGAGATGTTGAATATGTGCATTAACCTTTCATTGGACAGTGAAGCTAAATGTACATATAAATTGTGCTGCTTGTGATGTTACTGTCTAGTTGCTACACACATTTTGTCCAGTAGATGCCAGTACAATGAGCCCTTGAATGAAGCTTCATGAAATGAACCTTTTGGTGAACCTATTGGCTGGGAAGCCTCGACACCTAAATGAGGCTTCATCTGGCCACCACTACTGATTACTTACAATGTAGTTATATTCAAGGTGACAAACATCACAGTTGGTGTGCAGAGCAGGAAAATGTATAACAACAAAGACATATTGTAAACATATTGAAGATAGACTTGAAAAAATCCAAACTATCCCTTCAAAGAGTACAAGTTTAAGTCTGTTTGCTTAATTTTTAACTGTGTGAGGCTGTAAATTAATCATTGTTTAAGTGTTTGCCTTTGTAATTTTTTTTTTATTGAAATACAAGTGGACCTCACCTTATGACATTAATTATATGTTTCGGACTGTAAGTGCATTAGTATAAATTTTTATATGGCAAGGGTACGTACCACTTTTAATGAATGACTTTTCTGAAAGAATTCTAAAAGTTCTACCTTATTGCAGGTTTTATATGATCTTCACTGGGATGAATGAAATAAAGCAACATAGGCAGCTTTGGCCAATCCATATCCATGTGTCATTTATACTGTGACAGAATATACTAATCTTGAAGCCTCAGTATGGCAAGCTTTTAGACACTTTTAGGTGTCGTGCTCCACATATGCTGCATGAAAGTAATAAAAAGCTAGTGTAATGTTTTTGCTGGTTTTGTGTATAAATGTTCCTGAAGATTAGAAAGTCTTCAGCATAGAGAAAAGCCAATATTATAGCTAATATAAGATAACCAGGGCATTAAATATTACATAGACATAAATTGTCTAATACACAGACATTAGTAAATAAATAGAGATTAATCGTGTTGTACATAAAGTGAACTGCTATACAAGTGGACTTGTAAGATATATAAGTAGGGTTGGGTACCGAAAACCGGTGCCAATACGGCATCGGTACCTATATAACCGGTATGTACAGGACCGAAACAGAACCTGAATTTCGGTGCCTCATTTCTGTGCCACTTAAATGCCTGAACTGTCAATTAATATATTGGTTCTCTGGGGCTATGATGACACAGTTGTAATAAGCATTAGATTCATCAACACACATGATCACTAGTAAAATTTAAATACTCCATTTAAATAGACATTTAAATAGCCATTTAAATAGGGTGTCAGAAATGATCGGAAAAATTAATTATTTTCTTAATTAGAAAAATCTTGAGGACTTTGGAAAGCTTTGATAATACAAATCCAAATCATTGTTGCAGCAATGTTACTGTCCATTTTATTTTTGTAGATTAAAAATGTATTAGACTAGATAAAAAAATTAAAAGCACAATTCATCAGGAAATGAGACCATCCGAGATGCGCATGAATGCAGCAACTAACGTTACACTGACGGTAGCAGGTGGTCAACCGCTATCTCAACTTGCTAAATTAAACAACTTTCGTTAAAATGCCTAAAACCAAACAGTCGAAAGTGTGGCTATATTTCACAAGAAAGGATAGCGACACCGCGACGTGCAGTCAATGTTTTACAGCAGTTGCGTGTAAAGGGGGAAACACGTAAAATCTAATGAAACATTTGAGTGCACACGGAATAAACTTAAAAGTTTATTCCGCAAGGCATGCGCCGTGCTTGACAGTTTGCGGACAACAGCTGGCACTATTGGTGTGGATGACCCCAGCCCCAGTCATACCACCTTTCCGCAGGTTACTAGTAGACTAATGTAAATGTTAATTGCAAAATGCAAATCTTGCATTCATGCTAACAAATGGTCAAACGATTTGTAAAACACTAATGTAACATGGATTCTGTTTATAATTATGGCTTCCCAGCTAGTACTTAAACCTTTAATATATTGTTCAATTTTAAACATTTCATTTTTGTTCAATAAAAATTTATTCTTGAGTCATCCGCCATCATTTTGTGGCTTTTGTAAAGTATCGGTTCAGGCACTGTTTTGGCACCGGTAACGTTTTAAAAGTGTCGATTTGGCACCGGTATCGAAAAAACCCCAAACGATACCCAACCAACCCTAATCGGACTAACCTATTTCCTCCAAGACACATGATGCCAGTCAATGACATCTTTTTGAGTTACATCATTTTTAAAGGAAAGTCCTGTTTGCCCTCTTCCACACACATGAGCTCACAGATGCCCACGACTGCCTATTTTTGTGACTGAGAGAGGAGAAAGAGTATGCCATCCTTCCCAATCAAAGGACAGCCAATTTTGTTCTCTTGGAGGGCTGTGGTATTGTCAGGATTATTAGAGAGAGAGAGAGAGAGAAAAGAGAAGGAATGACCTTTGCTATCGTTCATGAAGTAGAAAATACAAATCAAGAACTCATTTGGATGTACCACACACATAGAAGGTAATTAGAAATGGTTATCATAAATTAGCAATAAATTAAACATGCACGTGATAGCGTTTGCCCTTAATTGTCAAAAAAATAAGGACAAAAAAACTAATTTATAAAGGTAAATGTTGTCAAACTGCTGTGGTATGACAGCAATAAAACACCTTAGAACATGCTGTTATCGTTAGGCAACATGACACCAGGGTGTTGCTTGTTTTATCTGTAACAGCCTTCATCACGCTTATTGTCACACCCATTTTGTGTAAAATAAGATACAAATATGACATCAACGTTATCTATAAAGAACTAGAATGTTACACATGACTAGGATAGACTGTTTATATACGTTTTATTTTAAATGGAGCCATATTTAGCAGTAAATGGAATGTAAACAGTGGTGCACATAACTGTTGCTCATGGTTCAAATCAAGAATATACAGCAGATCCTCTGTTAAAGAAGCACTTTAAGAAGACGTTGAGAAGACAACCATTAAAGCACTTCTTTAGCAGGATATTTGCAGTGTATTTTTGATTTTAACCATGAACATGTCCATGAGCAGCAACTACACTGTACGTGCACCCCTTAATATAAATACCCTGCTGCACCCCTGCGTTTTTGAGTATTTCTCTCTAAAATATTAAAAAAAGATGTAAGCTCATGAACAATGCATAACAAATATTGTTTGTCCACATGTCCGATATAAGCGGCAGGAATATCAAAATAATGAGCTGCTTCTTTTATGGAAATCCAAAACACAGAACCGGCAAACTGTTCAAGTTCAAGCAGCGTGCTCATTCATCTTTGTTTTCACAGGCTGTAAATCTGCCTGATGACTGGCTGCCATGGTAACAACTGACTGTATACATCACCGTCTTAGGCCAAGGCATCCTCTAAGAATCTAAGCACTACTACCAGTATACCGTACAACGTTCACCTATACTCTGAAGCTTAATTAACCTGACTGTACATTTTTCAGGAACACTGTACTATAAGATTGCATTTGAGTGAAGAGGCTTTTGTAAATGAAAGATTCTATGACATTCTCGGCAGAAAAACCTTGATGTGCATTTACAGCTCAACAAGGCATAGACACTTAGAAAAAAAATAGTCAGATGCTATTTTGACTCTATGGTAATTATATACAGTATGCTTTGCAATAAGGTTTCTTTTTCAGAATTTATTCACTAAGCTCAGAACTAGATCTTGAATTAATTAAATATGCATTAAAACCACAAAAACGTTTCAAGATCTAGTTCTAGTAGGACTGTCCGATAGGGACCAATTAGGAAGAAAATGGTTTATGGTTTGTCTCATTATAGATGAAAATTATACATTTTACTATCAAGGATTATACATTGTTCTTAGTCTATTTAAATATGCAATTATTGGGCTTTAATATTGATGTGAAGCATTCGGCCCTGTCAATAAGCTATTGTGACTACAGAAATTATGTGTATATAGCTGGCACTAGTGTCAGAACTGCTTATACTTACAGTAATTGATCTCCAACAAGGTGTTGATAAGGTTAGAGAATTCTGTTTTGAAATATAAACTGAAATAAATATATCGTAGACTTTTTTGTATACAATTCCTGTACAATGTTCCAAATATTTATTTCAATTGCACAACTTGAAAGTCCCTAGCAGTTATTTTCTTCATTATTTCTACTACAGTGGTCCAATGAGAGCTTACATCTTAGCAGGAGAGGACGCTATTACTCACTGGCGGGAGTTGATGGGCCCTACCAAAGTGTATCGAGCACGGTACACGTCACCGAGGACCATCCGAGCACAGTATGGTCTCACTGACACAAGAAACACAACACATGGATCAGGTACTTATTATCATGATCATGTAGAATGTCAATCCTGAAATAAATCCAAGACTCCGAATTGAATTTTAACACGGAGCACATCAGAGTTCGCTAATATCCAGACGGTGTATAAGTGCCACTGTGTGTGTTAAGAATCTCATCATTACACATTTTAACGCATCTTTCCATTTGCAAGTTTTAAAACGATTGAGGAGGAAGCAGACAAATTGACAGAAACACCAGCCTGTGCATTTACAGTCTTCTTGACAGCTGAAGTGTGATGTTTTAAAGCAATAAAATCATAATAAGTGAACCGCTAAACAGATTCTTAAAAACCAAATATATGCATGTATATCCTATAAGCCTTCATTTAATGAAAATAATATCCATACATTTGTATACATAATAAAACTCCTTGCTTATGATAGAAACGTCGCTTTATCCTTTCACTATTATGATCGTTTTGCTCTTGTGCATTAGAAAATCTAACGTCGTATAAACACCCACCTTTAAAAAAAAGGGGGGGGGGGAGATTCTGAGAAAAACAGCTTTTACAAGGTAATTTAATGTTTCCACAATAGTAAGTGTGGTCTATAAAGTAAATTGACTTACAGTGTCATTTATGTCACATATGTCATAATGACACACAAGCTAGCAGGAAGTAAGCTGTTGATGTAATGGAGCCAGCTGGGATGAAGCTCAGCCCCCTACAACATGTGAACAGATGTGAGTTGTATAAACACAGAAATGAGCATATTTCTGTTGCATGTTAATATACAGTATACTCCCACTCTCCTTGCTAGGAACAGCTGTACACCTGCTCATTTATACAGTTATCCGGCCATTCAATCATACGTCAACGACACAATGCAAAAAATCATGCAGCTACAGTTCAAGCGCTTATGCTAATGTTCATATCAAACATCCGAATTGGGGATCCGGGGGAATCTTTGTGATCTCTAGGACTTTGATCCTGGCATGAACCTTGCTAGGGCTGGTCTGAGAAATTCAGAAACTGATGATGTCCTGGGATTTTCATATACAACAACATTGTTTTGGGCTGGATGTGTTGTGCAACTCAAGAGACTGCTGTATGTGAAAATCTCAGCAGTTTCTCAAACTAGCCTTTCTGCCACCAACAGCCGTGCCATTTTTAAGTCACTGAGATCAAAATTTTTCCCCCAGTTTGATGTGAACATTTCCTGGAAAATGACGGTCATTACTAGAATTTTTGTATTATTAATCATCATGTGTAATTGCTGTTAAATGATGGGAATTGATATAAGAGTTAGCTGACAACATAAAGCCATTTCCTGCCTCAAATACAGATGACTGGACAGACCAGGCAAGATGTGGGAGTAATCTATTCTCCTGCTGTTCTTAACCAAGAACAAATCCATTTCTTCACGCAATCATTTTTTCCCTCTGTGTAAAGACCATTTTCTTACAATTGTGCACATCTAACAGAGTGATAAGGCTGTATACACAGTCAGCATGCATGCATTTGTAACCAAACTGTGTTACGTTAATGGAATTGGATTATATATAAGTGGATGTTTACCGACGGATATGAAATTACCGATGGTGTGTGTTGCTTGTGAATGCTTCTGTCAGCATCAGTTCTTCTGCTTGTCTCCATTCTAGTACTTAAGCTAATTAAATTTCTCGTATGCTCTCACAGATTCGTCAGAGTCAGCCGAAAGAGAGATTGCCTTCTTCTTTCCGGAGTTCAGTGTTCAGCACTGGCTAGAGGTGGAGGAGCCGTGTTTTAGGGCAGGGCGTGTCGAATATGACGAGCAGAGACAAATCCATACCACACTGAAACACATCTAACCATTCTACTGCCAGAAGACAGAACCAGAAATGGCTCTAATGTACTATATATAAAGAACTGAAAGCACTGCGCATTCTAAATATTGTGCCATTTTCCTGTATTTAACCATCAGTTGCTGATGGGTTGCTGTGCTACTTTTTCTGACGTGTGTTTTATAGAATCGTCATTATTTTCAAACGTTTTGTGCCATTTATCTTTGTAAATAATTGTGCATCAAGTGCACTTTGTGATGGTACTTTTAATACTAAAGACATTCTAGTGCCCGTCAGAGCACTTTCAAAAAAAAAAAAAAAATCACATGTCATGTTAACCTGTACATGTATTAAACACGGCTTTGGATTTTAAAGCAAACCTTTGATCATTTCTTTCTTGGCTTATGATTAAATAAACCAGCCTTAACCTAAGAATTAGTGGAGAGGAGACAAGGTGTTTTAGCACATCATTGTGTTATCATACTGTTCTAGTTCAGCCTGTTCAAACACTCTATTTCAAACCAAAAGCAATTAATACATTATTATAGTTAATATTTTCATTCATTCATTTATTCAGTCAGTCATCTATAGTACTTTTCTCCTGATCAGGGACATAATAGATCCAGAGCTAGTACTTATACATATAGCAAAAGGTGGGTCCATCACAGGGCAGCCTTCACACACCCATACACTGGGGCAATTTACTGTATCGTAGCCAATCTTGCATGTTTTTGGACGATGTAAGACAGAACCCAAGAGAATGCAAAGGACACCCATATAAACAGGGGAAAACATTTAAAACTGCACAGGCAGTGACTCGAGTCAGGATTAAACCATCAAGCTTTGACGCTGCGGTGATACCCACTGCGCCACTCTGCAGCCTAGTTATTATATTAAATTGCTAAATACTATAAACTGCCATTAGTCTCAATGGCAAAAGTCAATCAGTCATTAGACCTTTAAAAGGCACTCTTGATTAACTGGATAATTACATACAATTTGTGTGCTACTCACATAAAACAGAAGTAACCTGATGTTTTTGTTTATACTTTCACATACAATCAGTCCAGTCCAAGTCAGCCCAGGATGAAATTCCTCGGACATTTATACACGACTTGAAGCACAGTATGGGGAAGACGCTTGTAGCCACAGTAAAAGATTTGAATGGTGCAAATGTTTTAACGAAGGCCTTACGCCCCCTACAGTTGTTCCTGTGAACATTCAGCAAGTAGAATTTCTGATCCTCGAAAATCGACAAATAACTTGTCGTTAACTCGTGCAAGAAACGCATCTGTCTGTGAGAAATGTACCCAATCATTCACCAACACTACTTGCACGTAACAGGAACTCCTGGGAGGCCAGTGTTTCAGACGTGAATCAGGCAGTCATCATGGCTCTTGCGTCTCAACAAAAAGCTGGGATAAGTGCATTAGTGTAGCAGTGAATTATAGAAAAAATACAGGTAGTTTTACGCTGGTTGTAACTGTGTTCTGTTATTCTGCACAATCCTAAGTCGCGGTTTGACTTGAACGGCCCTTGTAACAATCTTTAGAGGCTTTCTGGTGCTTTGATTGTCACAAATCTACACTTTTTTTTTTTGCAGGATACAACTCCATTGCTGCCCTATTACAATGAAGACATGGCAGTGGAGAATGATAAAAATAGTGAGCATCTGGTATCACACAAAACTACATACTCTTATAAAGCTTTTTTTTTCTTTTTTTTCTTTTTCTTTTTTCTTTTTTTTATAGACCTGTTCTTCTGCCAGACCTCACTTTTGGTTCCATGTTGTCTTCTGTTCATCCCAGTTTTTAAAGGACTGACGTTTGACATACTGTAAATCTTCTTATGTCAGTCTCTAAGCCGAGTTCTTGTCTCACTTCAGAACAGATTCTGCTTCTGGTTCCTTCAAACAATCTCGAGGTTTCATGACCTCAAATGTAGTGTGGGATTTTTCTTTGATCTTTCCGCTCTTGTCGACTTGACGAATACTCTGAGTTACAGTGATGGTCACCTGCTTAGTGGACATCCTGTTGTCCTGCCACTTGGTTTACCAGGATGCAAAGAGACAAACAATGGAAGTTGATTACTGATTGCGAAATTATTGTGCAATACACTAGAGATATAGCAATTTGCACATCTGCTGATTATGTTCATTTGTACTCAGTCTACAGTTAAAGGTGATATAAGTCACAGTTGTGACATAAGTTGTGTTGGACATAGATGTCTCCTGGGAATACCCTGATTATATTAACATCATGGCTGGAATAATCATCTGCAATCTATTTTTTGCAAGAACAGTATTGTTAACTGTTGTTAACTAATTTTTTAAACCCATCAAGTACCATGATGAAACTGTCTCTCATGAAGACCATCCCAAGAAAGCAAGACCAAACCGTACCTCTGCTGCAGAGGAGAAGGTCATTTAGAGTTGCCAGCCTCAAAATCACCAATTAACAGCACTTCAGATTAGAGGCGTTATTATACGTTGTTTTACAACGTAGAAAGAAATGAAAATGAGGAAAGACCATGGAATTAAAAGGAATTCAACTTTTGGCTGGTACTGTATGTCCAACACAATCTCAGTGTTTTCAGTTCAAAAAATAAACTTCAATTTACCAAATTTTAACAAAAAAATAAAATTTAATGGCATCTTGTATATTTTGATGAAACAATTCTGAAGCTAAACAATCATAATCTTGGTTTCTAAGGCATCTCTGTCGATTGAAAAGTTTTGACTTACAATCTCTTCAGTGCGAACAACGCTTCTCTTCTGCAGTGTGGTGCCTGGTGATGAGGGAAGCCCTTCCTGTTCTTGAGTGACCAGTATAGCATGAGGACTGCCACTTTTCACATCATTAAGACTAACTTCAGACATGGCAGAACACACCTTTAGGTATGCCTGAGCAGGAGCTGGTAGGCCGTCATCGAAAATATCTGCCAGTGCAAATAGAGAGGAACCAAAAATAATAGTGAACATATTGACTCTTACATTTGGTGATCAAGCATCTATCCAAAGATTTTAGGTAGGTCAAGTTTCAAGCATTATATACATACAATAAATATAGTTAATTTAGTAATTCAATTCAAAAAGTGAACCTCATAGTATATAATTTCATTACACACGGACTGATCTGTCATCTGAAGTGTTTATTTCTTTTAATGATTGTGGTTTACAGATAACGGAAACCCAAAATTCAGCATCTTAGAATATTGTAAAAAAAATTCAATATTGGAGACTTATGGTGTTACACTCTAAGCAGCTAACTTGACAATTGTACCGAAGATGTTCCTTGACACCCTGCACATGGAGGGTAAGACATAAAAAGTCATTGCTAATGAAGCTGGCTATTCCCAGAGTGCTGGATCCAAGCACATTAATGGAAAGTTTAATGGAACGGAAAAAGGTACACAAGGAGTGGACTGCAGCTGGAGTCAGTGCGTCAAGAGCCACCACACACAAATGCATTCAGGACATGGGCTACAACTGTCACATTCCTTGTGTCAAGCCACTCTCAAACCAGAGACAACATCAGAGGCATCTTACTTGAGCTAAGGGCAAAAAGGACTGAACTATTGCTCAGTGGACCAATGTCCATGCACCAATGTAATTTTGCATTTCATTTGGAAATCAAGGTCACAGAGTCTGGAGGAAGAGAGGAAAGGCACAGAAGGTCAGAACCTCTGGTGCTTGAGGTCCAGTGGAAAGGTTGCACAGTCAATGGTGGTTTGGGGAGCCATGGCATCTGCTGGTGTTGGTCCACTGTGTTTCATTAGGTCCAAGGTCAGTGCAGCCGTCTACTAAGAGGTTTTGGAGCACTTCATGCTTCTCTCTGCTGACCAGCTTTATGGAGATGCTGATTTCATTTTCCATTTACCTACCCTATTGCCAAAAGTACTAATACTTGGTTTAAGGACCATGGTATCCCTGTGCTTATTTGGACAGCAAACTCGCCTGACCTAAACCTGATTGACAATCTATGGGGTCTTGTGAAGAAGTAGAGGAGAGACACCAGACCTGACAACACGAAGAGCTGAAGGCAGCTATCAAGGTCAGCCTGGGCTTCCATAACATGTCAGAAGTACACAGACTGATCGCCTCCATTCAACGCCTCATTCCTGAAGTAATTCATGCATAGGGAGCCCCGACCAAGTATTAAGTGCTATATATGTTCATACTTTTCACTAGTCCAGCATTTCTGTGTTAAATTTTTTTTTAAGTAATATTCAAATTTTTTGAGATGCACAATTTTGGGTTTTTATTAGCAGTAAGCCATAATCATCAAAATGAAAAGAAAAGCACTTGAATTACATCAGTCTGTGTGTAATCAATCTATATAATATATGAGTTTCAACTTTTGATTTAAATTACTGAAATAAAATATATTTTGATGATATTCTAATTTATAAAAGAGAAAGGTTAATGATTATAGTTATACTTGACTTTAAGATATATTGTATATGACTCACTTCTTTCACTTAATTGTGCTTTTGTAACAATTAATTGATTTAGAAAGAAAGCTCAAACATCTACAAGCCAGTTACGGAAACAAATATTCAAATGAAAATAACAATCATATGGAAAATTATGAATATTTAAACAGATTAAGATTTTTATTTATATATTTGTACCTAACTGAGTTTTAAATCTTTTTTTTTTTTACAGGTAGCCCATACACAATTGTCCTTTTCCCCATTGAAGTCTTTTATCTGTAACACTACAATCATATTGTTTTAAATTTTTTAAAAAGCTCTTATTGTGTAAAGCAAAGCCCATCCCCTTCTAGTAAGCCGCAGAACTGTCTCCATGACAACTGAAGCTGAATGTACTGGTGTTTTGACAGTATTCTCCTAAAGGGCAATACACTGAATCAGTGCAGCTGATTATTTCTATAAAATAAAAAAATAAAAAAGTAACACGCTACATAATGATTTGTCATGGTTCCTCACCAGAATTGGTGGTTTTATCTGATGCAAACGCAACCTCGGAAGAGGTCTCTGAGGGGATGTTGTGGATTGAAGAAAGTGGGATGTCTGTATCTGTGCTCGTCAGCCAAGTAGATTCTGTCTCTTTGGTCCAGCTTTCCAGGTAGCGTGGTTCCAAGGCATCTGTCCTAGAGCCTCCACAACCCATGTTTTTTTTTTTTTTTCTCTAGGAATCAGCGACACACCAGAAGAAATAGCTAGAGATACTCAATACACTAGCTGTTCATTATTTAATTTAGATATAAAGTTAATTCTTTAAAGAGAAATTACAGACAGCAGGCTTTTTTTAATGGATATACGCATTCAGCTTGTAAGATCTTAGGAGACAATGTTGTAGAGACTCTGGGGTGTGAAGTCTTGATTTGTTGGTTTCCATTGATCAAAAGGCGCTTTAATTTACACACTGACCCACGGGCTGTTTCTGTGGGAGACACAAAACCGTGTTTAGATCTTCTCATGTGGTGAGGTTAAGTAGCTGAATATTAAAAATGATATATTTGTATGTTATTTAATAAAAAAGTTAAACTCCATCTCGGAAAAGTCTGAATCTGTAGAAACTTCTAAGAGTAACCATGAAATAACTGATAATGATTAATAGACCAACGCTAGAGCAAACAAATGCTAGAGCATCTGAATGAGCGCTGCAATGTTGAAGATTTGAAATGAATTGCAAATAGAAAATTCATATATATATATATAAACTTTTTGTCTTAAAAGTATACTGTATGTATAATTAATTATTCTAAATAATTTCAGCTCCTATGTGGTTTAAATCCTCTACATATCCAGGTGTTCCTGCATACCAAGGTGAGGTTTCACTTAGTAACGGAAATTTCCATGAAACATTATCACATAAGCTAATTGCTTTGCATGTTTTCAAGAGTCTAGTTACTGTATTCATAATGTAGGTTCTGATGCAGCTTGTATTTATTGTCATCAAGTAAATTGTTGTATTTTAATGTAATTCTTATATCATTTGTATAATGATGTTGGTTCAGTAATTGCTTTGTTCCAGCGCCTGAAGTAAATAAATAAATCAGTATACTGTCACGTGGCTGACATTTAAATACCTTGTAAATTGTATTCACAAACCATAAATGGTTCAAATAATCCAATTGGAATCAAAATAAGGAGGTAACGCTCTCCATTCTTTTTTTTCTTTTTCTTTTTTTTTTTTTGGAGCTCGGAATAACATAAGCAGCATGTCAGAGGACTGGGGAATTCACTCGAGTGAGCTTTGATCATCTACAGATTGATATTTGTTGTTAAACACACGCCTCAGTGCGCATGCTCACACCGCAATTCACGCACGTTCGGCTTCATAACAAAGCGCTACTGTGATTTACAACCACTGAGGTAACAGTTATCTGACAGCAAGCCATATTTCATTCCAAAAATCTACAGCTCAGGGAACGTAGCGTTTACTTACCCTACACTGGGGAAAAAAAAAAAAAAAACGATCACTCACCTAGGATGACGTTCTATGCTACACTCTTGCCAGATGTGCATTACAGCGGTGATATTTTTCCCCCAACAGTAAACGTGCCGCCGCCCCCTCTTCAGCCAGCGCGCGCTTGTGTCTGTGCGTGCGCGCGCGTGCGTGTGTGTGTGCATGTGTGTGCGCGCGCGCGCGTGTGTGTGTTCATCTCGAGGCTGTGAGTGCGTGCTGAACATCCAAAGGAGCGCGTGGATGATATTTCCAAAACGTATAAACGTATTATTTGGCACAGCTACTGTATGATGACAGATTATGCTGACACAACACGATGAATTACACCATCAGGTTATGTCATCACATAGCATTGAAAAAAAAAAAAAAAACATATACAAGATCTCTTCGTCATGAGCATCTAATGAGCTGAAACACTGAACTCTCATTAAACATCCATCTAGGAACCTCTGTAGTCCAATCAGGGGCCGTGGAGAACAATGGTGATTACCACTGCATTTATTCCCTTTTTATGATCAACATTTGCACACTTTGTGAACACCATTTAGCCTAATCTGCATGTCTTTGGAAGAAAATCGGTGTACCCCAAGGAACTACAGGGAGAACATGCAAACTTCATGCACGCAGACCCCAAGGCAGGAATCGAATCTGGACCCTGGAGGTTCAAGGCCACAGTGCCAACCACTAAGCCACTGTGCCACCCTTATTAGACATAACAGAATCATAGCCTGGTATTACATACTGTAAATGTGTGATGGTACAGATCTGTCAGGCTTAAGATATACTTTGACAGGTTTGGATCTGAAAGTTTTTAGCTGAAAAAAAAAAATCTGAAAAAATTGACAGAGCTGGTTGAACTGGTCCTTCGTCCTGGTGAATCTGGCAAAACCATGGTTAAACTCATCAGCTTAATCAATTGAATCCTGGTAACAATGATTTCCCAGTTAAGTGACACACATGAGTGAGTAGCTGTCCGTCCACATGATGTAAAGTGAACATTTGATGAACATTATTCATCAAATTAAACCACCTACATCTATTGCTCCATGGTGAGATGCTCACTTGCCCATTGTAGGTGCTTTCAGTGGTGAACAATTATTAAGTATGCACACTCATACTTGTTTGCATGTGTCTCTCTCAGCTCTGATGCACTGTGTCCTGACACTTTTCAATTATTGCAAGCATTCTTTTTTTCAGCAATCTGTGCTACAGTATCTCACCAGACAGAGCAGATGGGTATAGTCCTTGAGTATGCATGACCCTGTCGCTGGATCACTGGTTGTCCTTCCATGGACCACTTTTTTTCTAAGTAGTAACCGCTGAATTCTAGGAACACCCCAAAAGACATAGCATTTTGTACCCCGTTGTCTAGGCATCACACTTAGGCATGACCTTATCAAATTCATTTAGATCAGGAAAAGGTGTAAATTTTTCCACCTTTCAACTTTGAGAACTGACTGTTCACTTGCTGCCTAGTATATCCGAGCCTTTGACAGGTGCCATTGTAACACGTTAATCAATGTTAAAGTATTTACCTATTGGCTGATTTTTTTTTTTTTTGCATATTTGTCACACTTGATTCATGATTCAGAGCATTAAACACAAAATACACAAAAATAACTATAGTAAATGCAAATTTACTATAGTTCTACTGCTTGGCCCAAAGTGAAAAAGTAATTGCTCCCAAAATCTAATGAATGATTGTGCCACTCTTGGTGGCAATACGTGTTTGTGATAACTGAAAATGAGTCTTTCAAATTGCTGTAGAGGAATTTAATCCAACTTTTCTTTACAGAATTGTTTTAATTCAGCCACATCTGAAGGTTTTCAAGCATGAACAGAGTGTTTAAGGATCTCAACCATTATTTTGTATTTTTTTGTTCTCAAATTTTTTTAGATCTTGTTGCTTTTTGAGGTCTTTTAGCATGCTTCACTTGTCTTTTTTTTTATTATTATTTTGGTGTTTACCAGCGGTTGGCATCCACTATGTTGCATTACTGCCACCTTCTGGTCTTGTTCTCCCTCATCTTCCTTTCAGTTTAAAGCCTTTTTTCTATCCCAGTTGCCATTAAGAAACCCAACAAATACTTTTTTCCTTTACAATTTTTGCACATTGTATCACATGGAGAAGCATGGTATCTCATTTAAGCTACATTTTAAGCTACATTCTATTTAAATGATTCAACAGGTCTGATAGTAATTAGGCCTAGGTGTGACAAGTGAAATTTAACTCTGCTTTCCAAAAATCACAGTTCATTCATGATTTAGCAAGAAGGCAATTACTTTTTCAGACAGGGCCAGGTATGTTTGGAAAGCTTTTTCCCTTAATAAATGAAATAGTCATTTAAAAACTGCATTTTGTATTTATTTGGGTTATCTTTGTGTAATATAACATTTGTTTGATGATCTCAATTATTTAAGTGTGACAAATATGCAAAAAATCAGGACTGGACAAATACTTTTTTCACCGCACCGTATATATATATATGGACAGACAGAAGCCATTCGCTTCTAAAAGGCAAATAATAGACTGCTGGGAATTTGTCAAAAAGCCCCTGAATCTCTCTCAGATCATAAGAAATAAAATTCCCCTGTCTAATGCATGATTGTCTGACACAATTCTCCTCATCATATGTGGAGGGAATCAGTCATTGCGCATCACCTCATTAATACCATCCCTATGGTCAAACATGTTTTTGTGAGTGATTTAAAAAAGCATTTGAATCCATTTAAAGATAATTGTAAAAAAAAAAATTACAAAATGTGGAAAAAACAATCTAAAAATGTTATTTTTGCAGAATAGCATGCAATAAAATGGCAAAGTGTTTTTTTTATTAACCTTTGTTTAATTTAACAAAAATGTTATCAAATAAATCATTTTATGTCATTTCATTAAATCACTGTTCTTAACTTTTCTTTTCTCAATTGTATGTATTTAGGTATGATTTTCAAGTAGAGAATTATTTTTCTTATCACAGTCCTCCCATGCTGCTCCAGGACAGTTCACTTGTCAGTGCCTCAGTGCACTCTTCAAACACTACAGCCAACAGTCAGTTTGGTGTGTCAAGGTCCTTAATTAGAACAAGACTTGAAAACTAAACCTTAAAGGTGTGCTTGTCTACAACTGTTGTGGTGGTGTGGTAGTTTCCCCACCACCTGGCTCTGACACATTAGCCTTAGGAGTTTTCAGGAAAATATATAACCCAAGTGCATCTAAAGCATAGCTTTAAAGTAGTAATTAAGCACAGAAACATGCATGAAATCTTACACATTTAACCAGACTGAGATTAATCACAATACCTCATACTTTACATAACAAGGAATTACTTGCAGCATATAGTCAAGTGTTTAATGTTTTATGTACTGTGCAGAAAATTATTAGGCACATGCAAATAATTGAGTAGAGTAAGGATGTCTTCAAAAAGGTTCTGCATAAAACGTCAATGATTGTTGACGACCCCATCAACAATCTACACATATTTTCCTATAAGATTAAAGTTTTTGTGGAATACTAATGTTTGGAAGTCATCTAATAAACATATAAAACAAAGTAAAAACATTGTGCCTACAACTTTTGCATGGTACTATACATGTAAAACAATAACACTGAAGCACATAATTTTGAAAAATTTCGGCAAGGGCCAAAATAGAAGAAAAATACTGTCATGTTACTAAGCTATGAAAAATGGCTCTGTCAAATAGTTAAATTGTGAAGAGTTTAGATATTCACAGTCATGCTCTAACCGAGCACACTATATGTACTGTCAATGATTGATTATTTCCTTGGCAGCAGCACTAAAAATTCAATTAAACATCCAAATGGTTGGCACTGTTTCCTGCCATTTATTGCTTTATGGAATTATAAATTGCTACCCACTTTAACGTCTTAAACCCTCAGTTTTTACTGTGAGTTACTGTTATAGGAAATACAGAAGATGCAGGTAACATATACTGTAGGTTGGTACTGTAGGTTGCTGTTGAACAAGAAGGCACTAGGAGAGTCTAGATAATACTTGACATAATAATTATAATGTTTTCATTCTATATTCATATGCATATACTGTACATATTAATACTCAGGTAATAAATACCTACAGGTTTAGCTACATTGTACATGGAGTAACAACACCAACTAGCATTTTATGCTGCTAATTGAAATCTATCACTTATATACATGAAGCAGAGGTGCACTAAATGCACTGACATAAGCCATTTCTCCAGATGAGGGCAGTACAGATTATTCTTGTGCTTCCTGATGTCTGTACATAGTGTCAGTATTGTCAGTATGCATGCTGAGTTCATACCATGTTAAAGAAGTTTAATGTGCTGTAAATACAGTAAATTAATGAATAAAAATCTTTACTTGAGTGCTTACCCTTTAACATAAAGTAAATTTAATACTAAACAATACACGAGTGCCATCAAATTCAAAAAGATAAACAGTAAATGGTACAATAATCACATACGTGACTCATTTCCAGAATTCAGATACTATACTATATATATATTTGTTTTAACCAACACATGACTCGTCCATGATGAGAAAAACCATCGCATCTAGGCACGTTCAGCCTCTCTCTCTCTCTCTCTCTCTCTCTCTCTCTCTTTTTTTGGAAACAATCTCAGCTTAACATTCAGAATTATTGCAATGAAATGAGGTATGACATGTTGGAACCGATTTATCGAATAAATCAAAACAGACTTGGCAAACAGGACATGTTGAAGCTAGTGCTTCCTGTTTCAAATGAAAGAAACAGTTGCATCCTATATTTAATGTCAGTAAAGGAGCATCAGGGAGACTATCCACATTGCACTGTGTCTGTTATAACAGTGAGAGCAAGCTTCACTGGACGACACGGTGATCCACTCAATATGGTGCTGCAGGCTTTATCAGTCTCACCCAAATGTGTCACGTGCCCTCCACAAAAGACAGCTGACGTGAGCTTGCATATTGATCCATTATGCAAGCAAAACTTTCCATTTGATTTAAGCCAAACTATTTCTATTAATCGCATGTTTTGTAAAACTTTATTTGTTTTATTTGGTAGTCCATACAGTACCATCTAATAGTTATTTAATTCATTTCTTGTGGACATCAGTTTCTTTTGTTCTTTCAGGTTTGAGAGAGATTTAGACATGATAGCAAACAGTTGATAACAATTACATAACTGCCTATAATTGGTTTGTAGACCTATTGCAGTCGTCTGTGCATTGAAGCGTTGCCAAGTATTTTGGCAAGATATTTGCATGTTATGGAACCATTTAATGTGAAGAAGTCCATATTAGTCAAGATTGAAGCTCTAGTTCATTTGGTTAAGTAGATGAAAAACACAAAACCACTGCTTCTTAACCCTGGGTCTCATTCCATCCAACATATATGATGGGGGCCTGGAGCCTATCCCTGGAGACTTAGGGCACATGGCAGGGTACACCCTGGACAGGGTGCAAATCCATCGCAGGGCGCAGACACACACATACACTCACTCATTCACACACTACGGTCAATTTGGGAAACTGGAGCACCCGGAGGACATATACCCAGAGCAGGAATCAAACTCTGGACCCTAGAGGTGTGAGGCCCCAGTGCCAAATATGCCTTTTATTACTAAAACTATATCACTTGTTATTAACAATAGTGAATAGAGTGGCTACAGACCAATAGAGTGGCTAACAGGTTTACATATCCAGTTTTCAGAAGCCTTTGTCTAAAAGAAGATTCAAAAGAGGGAAGCAGCAATGCTCCTTAATCTGTGTTTTTTTATTTCTTTCTTTCTTTTTTTTTTTTGAATGTCACAACTGGTGTTAGCTAGTTAGTTAGCAATCTCACCATGTTTTTCTTTTCAAACAGCCTGAGATGGGGCACAAAAGTAAACTGACCTGGAATGCAGCCTTTAAAAAAAATAAATTCCAGGTAATTTGAGATGGTAAGAAATACATTGGACTTTTATTGACATTGATAATTTAATGTTGAAAAGCTTGTGGGAGCTTGTAGGAGAATAAATACTGAGCATTCAGCTTTCCTAATCTTTACAAACCATGAGCAAAACCTGCAAATGGCAACAAGCTAATGCAAGATATGCTAGATGACATTGGTGTACACACACACACACACACACACACACACACACACACACACACACACACACACACACACACAAATTGTCAGTTTTTGTTCAACTTTTAACACACATGACTAATAATCCTTCAGTAAAAAGTAATGGGTCAGGATTTCTTGTATAGTAAGTTAGCACTTCAGCGTGATGTGAACTTTTGTCCCGCTTAGTAAGGAGTCTTTAATTAGGAATAGAGAATCAATAAAATCCATTATAATTTTGATGGATTTTTATGTGGAACCGGCTGGATTTATTGTGGTAAATGAAATGGAAGGAAGCTTTCAAATGCTGACTCTAGTGCTGACTAAAAGAATAAAAGGGTGACAGTGAAATTAATATTTTTGCTTAAATAGCTGTTTTGTTTCAGCAAAGTAACAGTTTGTATAGTTTTAACATTTGTGATGAACTTCATCAGTTTGAATTAGGCCTTTAATTGTGTGCTTTATCTACTTCGTTAGGATGTGCACACAATGCTTTTTGTCCATTTGTTTTTGCTGCTTTGTCCTGAAAAACTCAGTATACAGTAATTCTCTCAGAGTCAGGACCAGTTCCAGGAAGGGAATTAGAGGATCTTTGAGCAAGTGTGCAAGTAAGGCACGTGTGTTCGCACTTTATCCAAAGTCTCAGCACAATTTTAGAAAGTAAATATCTTCTTCCTTTATAAGTTCACTGCCTTTTAAAAACTAGTTTCAACATACACAAAGATTACATACTATAATACTTAAGCCACAGCTGCAGCCTCTGACACATTTGCAACAATTGAAGTACATAATTATGGTTACTTTTGAATGTTCATATAGTCTTTCATTTTAAATAGACAGTATGTAAAATGTTGAGTTTACATATATAGTATATCCACATGTGCTATAAAATAGCAGCTTACAGAAAATGAAGAGTAAAGCCACTTGAATAGGTTGGACTCAACAATTTAATGACTATGAAAATCAAATGATGTCTCTGTGATGTCTCTCTTTTCTCACATGTAGTGTGTCAGCCAAGACATTTTCAGTGTAGGAAAATTTCATCTTTTTTTCACAGTCAGTACAAACCTTATGCAGCCAGTACGCGCATGCCTGCCTGTCTGACAGACACAAAACTTAACAGATCTATAATGATGTGCTCTCACATTTGTTGCAGCCAAATCAAATAGAGTAATTTAATACAGACAAAATATTTTAAAAAATAATAATAATTATAGGTGTGTTTCTCAGTACATGCTGGGACATCATGGCTGCAGTCATTCTGGACAAGTGAATACTTGAATTCTCACTTCAATCAAAGTGATTCTAGCTAAGAAAGGTCAAGTTGGCAGGTGTTCTGTCTTAGTAGAAGCATGTGATAGCCTTTGTCTTTCCTGGCTGGTATCTTTCACCTCATTTCCCCAAAAAGAACAGCACATTTTTAATTTTGTGATTCAAGTCCTGTGAATTTTAAAGAAATTTTTATCACTTTAACTTATTTAATTGTCCACGTTTTAATATGAACATGCAATTGCAAAATATTCCCTTTTTTTTATTAAAATTTTTAAAATAGGTACAGTACTGGGTAGGCGGCATTGTGGCTTATGGGTTTGTACTGTTACCTTGCACCTTTCAGGGTCCAAGTTCGATACTGTGTGCATGTTGCTTGCATGTTCTCCCTGTGTTTGTTGTGTTTCCTCCAGGTGTCCCGGTTTCCTTCCACAGTCCTAAGACATGCATATTTGACTAATTGGTGTTCCCAAAATTGCCCGTAGTGTGAATGCGCGTGTGAGTGCCCAGCATTGGATTGGCACCATGTCCAGGGCGTACCCAGCCTCCTGCCCTAAGTCTCCTGGGTTAGGGTCCAGGTCCCCCGCGACCCTGTATACAGGATTAAGCGGTATAGATGATGAGTGAGTGAGTGAATGAGTGAGGTCTTGGGTAAAAAACAGAATCGACCAAAATTATGGTGGATCTCTACTTTTAGGTGATCATAGAAATAAAAGGAGGTACATTATCACTGTAGGAAGGCCCCATTATGATAATTGCATTTCATTCAGGATTAGAAATGTCTCAATGAATATGTGAAAATGTGCCACTGACTGTGGGAGTGCATCATCCTTTACTTCCTGTTATTCCCCCTTGCACACATTAAACATGCAAACAGTAATTTTGTGGTTTTATGAGTCTCTGGACTGCAAATCTACTGTTTAAAAGCCTTTAAAAGCCTTTATCACGTCTCTTTGGGCAACATGTGAAATGCCATGAAAATGCACAAGAAAATGCTGGACACTTCTGGGTAGTGCTATATAGCCAGTTTTGCTTATGCTGGAATGTTAAATCAGCCTAAGTTGCTTGTGATTGTGGAAAGCCCAGATCAATTTTGTTAAGGATAAGATCATTATCAAACATCAAGGAAACTTTTTGCCCTGAAACATTTGGCATGCCCGCTTTTGTGAGACATTTAACCTTATCTGCTAGACTATTTCCCTTAGTTTAAAAATACTTAACTTAAATAGCTTATTTAGCATGAGCATGCATGGATTAAGTCAGACAGAAATGTCGCATTAGATATAGCAGAGCAGAGCATCTAGAGTGCCAGATCTTACCAGAAATTTTTATACACCAGAAACACAGAGGTTGGACAATGAAACTGAAACGCCTGGTTTTAGACCACAATGATGAATTAGGATGGTGTAGCGCTTTCTTTTGTGACCAATACATCATTAGTTCATCTTGGGAATGACAGATACAAGTCCTGCACAGTGACCAGAGGGATTTTGAGCTGTTCTTCTTGCAGAATAGTGGCCAGGTTCGTACGTGATGCTGGGGGATGCTCCAAAACACCCCAAAATGGTTTAATAATACGTAGATCTGGTGACCCTGCAGGCCATGGGAGATGACTTCAACTTCACATTCATGTTCATCAAACCACACCAGTCTTGTTGTGCGTATTGGTGCATTATCATCCTCATTCATGGCTCGCCCTCAGGATACAATGTTTGAACAATCAGGTGCACATGGTCCTCCAGAAAAGTTCGGTAGTCCTTGGCAGTGACGCGCCCATCTAGCCCAAGTATCGGGCCTCGGGAATGCCATGATATTGCGACCCAAATCATCACTGATCCACCCCCATGCTTCACTCTGGGCATGCAACAGTCCAATGTTTCACATTGTCCACAGCCCAAGATTTTCACTGCTGGCACCATTAAAACTGACGTTTGGCATTGGCACGAGTGATCAAAGGTTTGGCTATAGTAGCTCGGCCATGTACATTGACCCTGTGGAGCTCCCGATGAACAGTTTTGGTGGAAACAGGAGAGTTGAGGTGCACATTTGATTCTGCAGTGAGTTGGGCAGCTGTGGTTTTATGTTTTTTGGATACAATCCGGGTAAGCACCCAGACATCCCTTTCAGACAGCTTCCTCTTGCATCCACAGTTACTCCTGCAAAGTGCAGTTACATTGCAAAGACTTGCTGTCTTGGTCACAGATGCGCCAGCGAGATCACGCAATTTGTCCTCTTTTGAACTCTGATAATATGATATATAATATTTTGAACCCATAATTTGTGCATTGCAATATTTTAAGCAAAACTGTGCTATTACTCTACTAATTAAACCTTCACACTCGGCTCTTATTGGTGGAATGTGCAATCAAAGAAGAATGGCCACCAGGCTGGTCAAATTTAGCCAACACTAAATTGGCCAGTGTTTCAGTTTCATTGTCCAACCCCTGTATATTTGTTACATGCATGCATCCCATGTTCAAATGGAAGGTTTTAAAATCAAGGCAAAAACTGGAGTCAGCAGTCATGTTCAGGCTAAATGGGATCATTACATTTAAAACAAAACTTAGGAGACAATTTAAAAGCACTGTTGCAGTGTGATGTGAATTCACAGGTTTATCAGTCAAATTCTGACAAGTACACAAAATGGCCACATAACTTGAACTTCTCTCTGCTGACATGTGCTCAGTGACTTTAATAGCTAATGGAACAACTGGCCTGAGGCTTGACAACACATACAGTGCCTGTAAATCTTTTGGAGTGCTCCAAGTAGCTTGCTCATCAATACTTCTGAAAGGACATAAGATGCTAGGAGATCTTGGGGTGTTGCAGCCTGCACTGGCAGTGAGTGTATGGAAATTAAATCAGCCACTGAATGACTGAACTGATGTAGACACAAGCCCCTTCCCCACAAAGTCAACTATGTGCTAGTTCATGTCTGGTGCTAGTCCCGGTTCAATAGCAGACCTCATAAGAACTGGCTTTGTTTTTCCATGAACTACAGAGACACATCATTACATTAGTATATAATATATGTTGCAATGTTAGCGTTAATTCTAGTATAATTACTACAATTGAGCTGCCAATTGCATACTGTATTGAGACCAATTTTTAAAGATGGCGGTCACAAACTTTTAGTCGGTCGCAATAATCCTGCCCCAAGCCCCTTACGTACAGTAAGTGGCTCTTTGTTCTAGCCCAGAAAATTGTTGGTGCTGCCATGGAACCTTTTTTTTTTCTGTCTGAGGGCTGGTGCTTTGGCTGTCTAAAAACAAAGAACTGTTTCAAAATTGGATCTAGCGCCGGAACTGCCTTGGTGGAAAAGGGGTAACAGAAGTGACATCATGCCCAATACAGTGCTTGTGTTGTAATTCTGCAGTGAAGGGTTCAAGTGCGTCTTCAGCTGTTAATTTGTTTTCTAGACCAGTGTGGACTATATTAAACCCCTCCCTGTCAAGAGAGAGATCATGTAGGTGATGTTGGAGTTCAGTGCAAGATGTAAACAAAATAAGCACCAAATAAGGCTCATTTGTTCTTTGGAGACAATGCATGGAAGATGGAATCAAGTGCAGGATATGGGATGGATATGATATGAGGTGAATATGACAGTTTAAAGTGTGTTAAATGCATGGTGGAAAGGCTAAATGCATGGTGGAAACTACAGGACTTAAACTGGTCATGAATGACTTTTCTCTAGGCTAGGGATGCTAGAGCCAAGAATGTTGTCTCAGAGTTATCTCTGCTAAATCTCCCTAACTCTCTGATACTAGTGATGGGAAGTTTGAATCATTTTAGTGACTCGGTTCTTTGAATATCGTTCATGAAAATTAATTAATCTTTTCATTTAGTGCACTATTGATCAGAAATAAAATAAAATGTTAAATTTTCAATTAACAGACCCCTAACTAGTTTACATACACAATTTTTGGCTATAGTTCCAGTAATGAAAATATTACAATGCAGCTAAGGACATATTATGATAAACAGAATGAGCAGCTCACCTATCATATCTTCTAGTCCGAAATGTTCGTTCTTTTGTCACATGACTCTAATAGGCACTATGCAGTGCATTACACAGGAAACAGAATTGAGCGGTTTGTCTCAATGAGTGATCTAGTCTGAGTCGTTGAGCACTGTCTCTTGACAGTGTCTCGTTGAGCACCACAGTTTCTCACATAGCGTTGTAGTATAGAATATGGTGTGCGCACAACGTCCAAATCACATAATGTCCTTTTTCACAGAATGTATTGCAGATGCTAAGGGAGGCATACCCGTAGTCCATGAATGCTGGGGTATTTTCAATGGCAAAAACAAAATGGAAACGTCCTCTTACTTGGCTTCAGCATTCTCCAAAAATCCAATGAACACATTTTGTTCACTCAAGTTCCATGGCTATTCTATGTTGTGGTTTGCCTAAAACATGAACCTTCAACTCTTTTTAAAGAAGTGTATTTCTCGCAAATACACATTTCCATAATTTCATAAAACATGATACTGTCAAAATGAAAGAGACATGCAAAACAAGAAAACCCTAACAGAAAAGACGATTGTCCTTCTACAAGTCCAGCTGCTAAACACATGTTTAACATTATATTATATATCTAATGTTTGGCAAACCTGTGCAGAAAAGTGCCAGGAAGAATAAAATAATGTTATAAATAATGTATTAGTTTCTAAAAAAATATTCTTGGCAGTCGCATTTTATTATATGTTAAATAGAGCTGTCAAAGTTAACGTGTTAACGCATGTGATTACTTTAGAAATTTGAACGTGTCAGTGTCTTTTTAACAAGTTAATCATGTGATCAAGTTTTATCCCGACTTCTTCCCATAATCACAGCATGGATGGATACTTATGCTAAGGAACAACAAGAAAAAGGCAACAAGAAAATTGTTTTATTCTATTAATAATTTTACAAATATGAATAGATGTTTGTATTCTATTTGTATATAATTTTTCTATTTATTTTTTCTTGTGAATAATATTCCTCTGCTTGTATGTGTTATACCAACGCCCTTTCCCTTCCTTGAAGGAGCATGGTTTGTTTTATATGTAGAAGTAGTGTGCATACTTTAGGTTTATAATTTCATGTTCTTCCAGCATTTATGTGGGTTTCGTCTGGGTTCTTTGAGATAGAAAGTAATAATCCACATCAGGGAAAAGAGCCTTTTTCCAATCAGCTGGTGAGTCAATCAAGAATGACAAACAAAAACCCCTGGATAGACTTGAGGTGAAGACTCATCAGGGAACTGACAGAGTGAGATGATCTAATGCCCACAGGGATCATGTGAACCCTGGTGGACCTCCTCTTCTATTTCATTCTAGGGTTTAGGCCGAGTTAAAACTGTCACTGATTTATAGGCTTGGGTTGCACTTGATAGACCGCAAAGAGCTGTAATTCCTTGCCCCCTTCAGCCATAAAGACAAAATGAGTTCTGTATTGTGTGACAGACCTATCAAAAAGGCAATCATGACACTCTGCTGAATAATGAGACTGGAAGCTTCTGTTTTATATTACACATTAATACATATTGCAGTGTTACAGTTTACACCTCACAATTTTTAGCAATTCATTTGTGGAATCACGCAGACTTGTCAGTTGAATCTTGCAAGCTAATGCAGTACTGCAGATCCCCTTCCAAGCCCAGTGTTAGGCTTTGGTTTCTAATATTTTATTGAATATTAAATACAAACTAAATCCAATAGGGATATGAAGAAGAACTACTGAAAAGCAGTGACAAGCATCAATCAGGCCTAAATCTTGTAGTATTAGTATTGATTTATGTTGGTCGGTCCATCTTTACAATGTACTGTACAGAGCAACTTATATCATTGCTTAAAGCATCGTTACATGTCATACATGATTTTTGACATCCAGATTCAGAAACATACACTTGAAACTGAAAACTAGGGAAACATGACCCAGATATCTTAACCTTGAACACAAGTGAAGCTCATAAAGAGCAGTATGACAACAGTATGACTAAATACCACATGGTGGCATAAGTGGTACATTCACTCTACGCATTGACCATCAGACACCCAATATGTGCATTGAATTGATTGCACTTAAAATATTGCACCATATACAATATATCTTATAAAAGTGTATTAATTTATTTTATCTTAAATGTGTTAATGCAGAAAACAAAGCTCAGAAACATTTTTCTTATTATGTATGAATAAAAATCATATAAGCTCACATTGTCTTCTGTTTTAGCAACTAAAGTCAATTAACAAAGAGCAACAATGTATGTTAACAAATAATAATAAGAAAAAAACACGTATCAGAATATACTCATTCCAGTATGGTACTTCTCTGCTATGGATCGTGATGGATCTGGAGCTTATATCCCAGTAACACTGGATGTGAGACAGAGACAATGTGGGATGTGAGAGGATGGAGAACCTGAAATCTAACACAGACGTGAGGAGAGCATGCAAAACTCTGCACAGGCAGTAACCCGAGATAAGGATCAAATAAAGGGATCTATGAGGTGTCAATATTACTCACTGTACATAAATCTCATATAATAATGTCCATAAGGCAATGAGACATATGAATTTTTAACCCTTATATCTCAAGTGGCACAGATACGTGCCGGCAACACAGCATTGGTCGATGATGTACAGTAAGTGCTAATATCGAAGCCATGTCAGTGTGTGTTAATGGGGAGGGTTCAGATTTAAAAATAAATAAATAAATAAATAAATAAATAAATAAATTATTTGTCACATGTGCCGTATCTTACAGCACAGTGAAATAATTTTTTCACATATCCCAGTTAAAAGGTTGGGGTCAGAGCACAGGGTCAGCCAGGATACAGCGGTCCTGAAGCAGATCGGGTTAAGGGCCGTGCTAAAGGGCTCAAACATTGGCAATTTGGAGGTGCTGGAGCTCAAACACTGACCTTCCGATCAATGATCCAGTAACCCACAGCCTTAACCATTTGAGCCTCCACTGCCCTTAAACTGTGTATTTGGGTTTTTGGATATGTCAGGTAAAACAAACGTTATCATTATTTTTTATAAAGGGTAAATTTTTACCACTACCAGAATATGGGAATGACACCACAGAAATGTAGGACTCTCAAAATGAGCATATAACGATTATTTTTTGGTCATAAAAACAACTGAAAACAACAATAAAAGCATGTGATTATGTGTATATTGTGCTATTGCGCTTACTTTTTTTGTTGTTCTTTTGTAATTTGTTTACTTGTAATTTACTTAAATATACATAAGTACATATAATTCGGTGCAAAAGTCTTGAGCCATTCCTTATTTCTTTATATTATATTGAACATAATTTACAGAAATGGGAATAAATGTTTTACTGCCAGAGGTCGCAAAGTGCAGCAACCTTTCCTCCCCTTTTGCCTGTTCCAACCACCCTGCATTCAGTATCATGGTATACCAGTTATAGTCATCAGCCTGATCAACTGTCATCATCTGCACATGTTTCTTACTGGTTCATGCCTTAAGATGTTTTATGCATAAATGATTCATAGAAATAAATTAACTCTAAAACAGGGTCAGGTACAGGGACATGACTGAAAATGAGAGGCCAAAAAGTTTTTCAGGAAGCCTGGAGATCTATTTCTCAAGACTACATTAAAATATGAAGAAATATGTGGTGGTTAAAGACTTTTGCACAGTACTGTATTTTCACTGCGATATGATCTGTATTTAAATTTTTATAAATGCAGCAATTTATTATGTCTAATATGTAATGTTATTACCTATATTGTAAGCCAGCCTCTCTTGTTAGAAATGTCATGATTATTGATCATGATTATGTCATATTATATTAATTAAATACTTCAGTGTGGTTGCACTTAACATAAAGTTAAGTGGAATTTTTTTTTTCTCATCATAGCCTTATTTAATATCTTTGAGTGCTCAAATTCACAGAAACCTCTTTCCAAAGATCATTAAGTTAATGATCTTTTCTATGGATTACTGTCATTTAATTTATTTCACAACTTCATACCTTTAAAAGTCAGTATATAGAAAATGGTGAAAATATCTTCTTGATTATCTTAATAGCTTACTTAAAATTGATTTATACCTTATTATTTGAATGTAATTACAATTATTATTTATTCAGACTGGGTGATCTGTCAACTGGCTTCTACTGCTTCTAGTAGAGACTATAACATGCAGTCCTTCTTTAAGTGCTATGCAGTACACTTAGTGTTTAGAGTCTTATAAGGCAACTTGCCAAAACCACTTTTCCTTATGACGTGTGGAAAACCTTCCATGATTATAGCAAAATACTAATAGGGGTTTGGCAGAGGGACAGTGATATTTGCTTTTAGGTTCTGGATTCAAAGTAATAGCGAAGTGGCAGTGGCATAAATAAGCACTATTTGCTGCATTAAAAAGAAAGACGTGACTCACAAAAAATGCTTTATCTGGGTCACATAGTCAGATCCATACATTTTATAACAAAAATAAGTTTTTGCCATTTGGCCTCTATACACCACCACATTGAAATTGAAATTAAACAAGATCTGAGCTAGTCAATGTATGTGACATTAACTATTAGGAATTACAACCATTTCCATAGGCACTCTTAAATAATGGCACAAACTAACAACATTAAAACATATTGATTGTCTGGAACCCATGGAAATGAACAAATGCTGAGTTTCCTCTCTTCAGATGCTTTGCCAGTACTTTATTCATTTGTTTGTGGCTCTTTTTACCTTTAGTTATGTTATCAGGAAGTGAAAAGCATCACAACACATCTGTGGACCTGTGGACCAGTTAACAGCCACGAAATGCTAATGTAATAATTTGAATGTCAGATCTTCATACCTTTTAACATCTTGATTTGACGAAGGAACAGTCCACACATGGACATGCAACCACTTGTCAGCCATTTGTTCCATTATTTATGAGCCTCCAAAATGGATTTGTGTCTAGAAATATGGCTGTTATTCCTCAATAGTTAATGCCACACTTTTGTAAAACCCCTTGAATTGAAGCAGAAGCTCTTGACTTAACAGTAACACATTAATATTATCCATTATATACCAGGAAACTGGTGACAGTATCATGGGCACCCATGCCCACAGGATCATGCCCACAGAAACCAAAGGCCAACTCATCTGGCCCAATCCGACAGAAAAGGCAATGCAGCATGAATTGCTGGAAAAGGTCAATGTTGGTCAGGATAGAAAGGCACAAGAACAGAGGCCGCCAAAACCCACAGCAACCCACAGCACCCAAAGGATGCGCTGTCGATGTCCTGGTGCTAGCCACCACAGCACTCTCTGCGACGCTCTTTCTGATCACACCCTGAGGGACTAGACTCAGTAACTTTGACGTGCACTTCTACTTTGTAAAAATATGACACCACAAGAAAATTAAAGATGATACACCCACATAACTATAACAATCCTCTATCCAAACATTCAGCCATTATGCAGTTAAAGGCCAGTGCAGCATCTAATAAGTCATGGGCAGTGATTCTTGTCCCTGTCCCGTTATGACAATCAGTTTTACCTAATTATAACTCAGTCAGGCCAGGCAAGCGTCATTATAATCTCAATGACCTTGGCCAATGCCATGTGGGTAATGGAACCATGCTATATATTTACACTCAATCTAGTGTGAAGTTGCTGCATAGAGCTAGTTTCATCGAAGTTTCATTAACTGAGGTTTTCAGCAGTTATGGTTCATTTGTCAAATATATGAGTGGTAAAATCTTTAAACTTGAAGATGAAATGTCTGGGCACATGTTGAAAATGTGCATATGGAATTTATTGGTAGCGATACATGATACAAAAGCAGAAATTGAAATAAAATAAATAAATAAATACAATGAATAGGCCTGTCTTATATGGTATGAAAGAGAAATGTAAGCAACAAAATAGCCCAAAAAGTTGAGTAAAAAAGTATAAAACATTCACACTTCTAAAAATATTTTGTTCATATAGTAATATTAGTTCTTAGGTCTAATTTCATACCAGACACACCAAAACGTAATACTTGCACAGCAGTGGATTATGTTTACAGTGCAAAAAGCATGCCTTCCTTAATATCAAGGAGAGCACTATCCTTCTCGCCATTAATCACCCGAGGCAAGTTAATTTTCTGCCTCCCGAGCAGGTAAGTCTAAATAGCAGTCTACAAAGAAGTAGATGGGGTTTTGTATCTCGTGGTTTAAAATAAAGCACCTATAATTCAAAGGCAATTGATTCCTGTTTACTGAAGCTGCACACAATAAATTAATTAGCACAAAAATAGCACATCTGCGAATAGTGGAGCAGGAACGAGATCACGGTGACATTGTTCTTATCCTCTTAACTTTAATCTGAGTTCATCCAACAGGGTGGAAAATGCTACTTAAGTGAAATTGTGACCCATTACATCAAATCAGGTATTAAGCTGCATTTTGGGTGATTTGAGGTATGCATTTTTTCAGATTCCTGGTTCAATAAAGTACATTTTGATAAAGTTAATCATGTTCAGCTGCTGAGATATGGCCAGCTGGAGCAACTAGTTTGGATAATGTTTATTAAAGTGCTTTAAAACAATGTTTTGCTTCAAAAATGTTCAATTCTGTTGAAGGATCTGGAAAATGATGTATTCATTCTGTTTTTTTGCCAATAATTTGGTACATAAAACTTACTGCAACCTATGTCCATAACACAAAACAAAACAAACAAACAAACAAACAAACAAAAAAAATGGTGTGACTTGAATACATGACTTAATATGACAGATCACAATAATATGCAATAGTATTCAAATGAAAGTATACAGAAAATAAATTACAAAGTTTTTAGATAAACATAAAAATTTAAGTTTTAAACCTAAAATTCACAACTATCAAAGTTAATTAAAACTAACTACTGTATTTTGCCTGGAAGCATCATGCTAACTCGTATACACAGAAACATCTCAGTACTGATTTAACCCTTACAGAGCTCATTTAAGTCCAACTGAGCCTTTTTAGAACACTTTGCGTGTTAATTCAACACTGGGATTTTGCTGTGTGTGTAATTTGCTAATGATTTAATCAAAAATAACCTTTTATTTTAATAAATAACATAAATAACTAATATTTGTATTATGTGTAATTTGAATGGGCCGCTTAAGACAATGTATTTGAAATATATGAAATATTTTGTTTAGATTTTATAATAGTTGAGTAAACTAAAAAAAGTTCTGCGACTTGTTACGAAACTTTTTTTTATGTTGAGGGAACTTACATTTTTTACAGGTTGGATAGTTGCATTGAAATGCTGAACAGAGTCTATTTGACTAATATAACTTAAGTTTAAGAGGCTAAATAAAAAAAGTCATTATAAATAAGTATTTTTTCCCCAAGAAATTATATATATATTAAAGAAGCACAATTGAGCAAGTATTTTCCACCTGGTATTGAAATATTGTTCTTCTTGACCCCAGTGCACCTACTGATACTGAAATTTCTCTATGATGCTATTATGGAAACTACTCTAGGATTATGCAGATGGTGTCTGCTGTCTTTTTAAATTGTAAATACATTCATTTTCTTCATTTGAATGTAAATTTTCTATATTCATGTATCTTAATTTTGGACATATGTTTTGGACATTTTGCAGCCATAGTGTGGCTGCAAAATTCCTGCCCAGTCTTTGTGCTTTTATGTAATCTCCATAACACTGCACATCTTTTGCCCTTTGCTTTGCATGAATGGTAATGACACTAAAACACCAATCTATGGTGATATTATCTCTCTTATCGATTTTTCTGATGCTCGCTTTTGGACTGACTGTGAAAACTCAAAACTCAGCTGTTCACACACCAAGTCATCTGCACATCACTTCCATGCTTCATTAGCTACATTGATTACCCCTCTTCTCATATTAACTACAACTTCTCTTTAATCAACTTCAAAGTCTTTCATGGTTTCACCTCTGCATTCTTTTTAAATCATCACCATTCCTAGAGTTCATACCGACTGTCGAGCACAGCATTAGAGGGGTGATGATTTGGGCTTGTTCTGGAAGCACAGTACCTGGGCACCTTGCAGTCAATAAGTCGACCATGAACTCCTCTGTATACCAGAGTTTTATAAAAGCAAATGTGAGGCCATCTGTCCGACAGCTAAAGCTTGGGCAAAAATGGCTCATGATCTGAAGCACACTAGGGGAAAAAAAAGGAATCATGGTTTTAGAATAGCCTAGTCAAAGTCCAGACCTCAACCCAACTGAAATGCTGATGGAGTGATTAAAAGAGCTGTGCATAAGCGATTGCCCAAAACCTCAATGAACCTTTACAGTGTTGTAAAGAAGAAAAAAGTTGTATGTTGCTGTTTGTCTGAACTTGCATTTGCCTTATTTATATAATGCCTAATTTATGTAATACTTAATTTAACCAGTGTATTTTCCCAAAACTGCTACAATCAGATGCTTTTATTATGTTTTCCCACAAAAATGCATAGAATTAAAGGAGGGGTACTAACTTTTACACATGACTATACTGTACATGTGTATATACAAACTTACCTCTTTTGCTGTGCTATATCCTAATTTCTTTGCAAAGACTAAACAGCTGGGGGATTGAATTACAGAAATCACGTCACCACCTCAGGAGTCAGCATAAAACTATCAAAATGCTTGGTGGAAATAAAAGGAATCATGTTCACATAATTTATTTTTCCAACAAGAAACCGAAGGAAAAAGTAATAAACAGAACTAGTTTAGAGGGGCTTCTGTAGAATACCATATGTGGACCAAAGAAAAAGGGGCCACCAAAAAGCTTACTCATAATAATGACTTGCTGGCATGAGTAGGCTGAACTGGAACTGTGGGCTTGATACTAATTGAGAGAAGATATAATAGCCATGAAATTTAAAACTTTTCTAAATTGCAAAAACAGATACCAGCAAAAAAGTGGAGCACCGTGAACTGCTTGTAGTATGCTGTAATGCAACATTCACACAACTGTTATTAGTCCAAACACCTCACTATATTGATGAATTCCAAAATGTTTGATTCAAAACAGCATGGAATTTAAACAATAAGATGTACCGTCAAGATTCAGCAGGCTCATCACAGTTAGTGTTGTTTTTCCTGGAAAATATTTGACATCATCTTGAGCATGCAATTAGAGTTTGTAATTATAATCATATCATGAGAGATAAAAACATCCATTGTGACTCATTCACGACTGTCAATCAACACATTCATTAAAGTCATGAATTTTAATCAACTAGGATTCCTACTTGGGTATCTTTTTGAAAATCTATGAATTATTCACAGTCGCAGAGCAGCATAGTTCAATTGCATAGCAGCTCAAGGATCTAAAATATGAGACCCTTGCCAAGAAAACAAACCTCTCCGCCAATATTGTGGATGCTACATGATAGAAGGGCAGTGGTGGCTAAGTGGTTCAGGCTCTGGGTTGCTGATTAGACCAGCGGTTCCAGCAGGAACTCCTGCAGCACAGCCAGTGTTGGACCCCTGAGCACGGTGGCTATACTGTACCTTGACTGACCCTGTCTTGTGACTCCAGCTTTCTAACAAATTGCAATATGTGGTGAAAAAGAATTTCACCGTGCAGTACAGTACTGTACAAATATTTTATTGAGACAGGCTACAAAGTGTCCAAAGATCCAACTTAAAAATTATATTTTTATGTAACAACCTCAGTAGCAAACCCCATTTCCCCTCTCATCTGTTCTAACCACTCAGCATTCAGCATCACTACGTTCATGCTATGTTCTCACATGTTCATGCATTAACTTAGATATTTTATGCTTCAATAATTTATAAGTTACTGTGTGGCTTAATACACAAAAACTGAAACTGGTCAAGACTAAAATGAGAGACAAAAACTTGCCAAATATAAGAGAGAACTATTGTTGAAAAAAGGAAAACTATTCCTCAAGACTACACTAAAATTCTTCATGTTTCAGTTTTTGTGAATAAGGATATGTTATGGCACATGAACATGATTTTCATTTTAGAACCTGTAGTTATTTAAGATAGATAATTTTTGCTGCTTACTTGTCTTTGCTGTATCACTTTACTTAAAGAAAAGATTCAGTAAATGCCCTCATTGTGTACATTGATGGTTCTTTTAAGGCAGATTGGTTCTTGATATTTTAAAGATTTGTATCACTGAAAGTTGCCATGTATAACACTTAAAGGCCAAGCAATTGCAATACGCACTGGTGCTTTGTACTGGCATAATCCCACTGAGCAATAGGGAGCAACAATACAAGGGTGTAACTTTGTAATGGTCTGATAACATAGTTCAAATCTTACAATAGAGGCCTTAGGAGTTTTTGCCAAAAACCAATGTCCAATTTATCTAAATCCACAACAGCTGGTTGCACACAAAGGACATTTTCTGCAAAGCACATTTATTTATTTATTTTTGCCCAATGGTACAAATGATTTTCCCTGCTGATACAGCGTATGGCTGATGTGACGCATGGGACAAATCTGAAGTGAACTGCAAAATTCTCAAAAGGATTACTGTATTAGGATTTATTGAAACTTTAACCAACAGGAATGATTCCACACATACAGTTTATTCATTGGAGTTAAACCCACTGCCATGAAGCATGATGGCAAAAATGCAATAATTTGTATGAAAATGCTTATCGATTATTTGGCATATTTTATTTTATATAAATTTATTCATGTATTTATTTTACATACATTGCTGAAAATTTAAATTAAGATTTAGTGATGGATGTAAAAAGAAAGATGGAATCCTAATTTTGACACCAGGATTTCCCTGCTACTTCCAAAAATAACTTCCCCAGAAGTGCAGGATTATGGTGGGGGAAAAAAAAGAAACAAAAAAGCGAATTTATATAAGCTACTTATTATTTACTTTTTTTTTTTGTGCCAAAACTGAAAGTATGAAAAATACTCCTACTGAACCCTATTGGCCATAGTGACAATAATCAGAGGCAGGTAAAGTAAACAAATCATGTACATTAGTTAAAATTGAGATTCCCTTGGGTAAATATGACTCAAGTAAAAGTAGATACCCTCCATTTACATGTGTACTTGAGTAAAAGTAAAAAAAAAAGTACAAATTTAATTAAGTATCAATAGTACAGGGTTTATATTATTGCAAAGTAGACTTTTTCATCTCTCTCTCTCTCTCTCTCTCTCTCTCTCTCTCTCTCTCTCTCTCTCTCTCTCCTCCCCCAATTTTGAATGCGTTGTTTTCATCACTGTTTACAACCAGCTCTGCTTCTGATTTCAAACATATGTCGCAGCATTATCTTGAAAGAAAGGCAAGTCACGTAGTTATACATAATAGTCAGCAGGTGACAAAATTTCACATGAAGTACGACACACCACTGTGATTATGCTATGCAGAGCTGTAGTTAAGTAGGCGTAGAAATATTTGTTGTAGGATGTAGTGGAGTAAAAGTAAAAAGTTCCCCCAATTAAACTACTCAGGTAAAGTAAGGATACATGATACAGTATATGTAATTAAGGACAATAAATGCACTCAGTTACCTCCCACCTCAACCAATAACTTGATACTTGATTTGATATGATGGGTCACTTATAAATCTCTATTCCCCACCTGCTCAAAGGTAAGAAGCTGTTCTGATATCAGGTAGGCAGAACGATGGAACTAGTGTATATAAATGTGAATAAATTATTTATGCAGTTCAAGTATAATAGCGATTAAAGGCAAACGACTAGAAAAAACACAGATGTAGACTGTAGACAATATTTCATGTTTATTATTTTAAAGAATTTTGGCAGAGCAGCATTGACACTTTAAATTCCCAAACACAAAACAGAGAGTAAACCTGCTTGTTTTTGCTCTTGAACATGTTTTCAGATATGCATACAGGCTCAGTTACTCATCTTTGAGCTATTAGATCAGCATATGTGCACATATGCTCTGTGGGCTGTATCACTAAGAGATGAGGGCTCTGCTGCCCTGTACAGTGAAGGTGGGTGAATCTCAATGGAATGGCGGGATGATGAGTCAGTCCTGAATGTTCTCTCTAGGCATTCCCTGCCTAAATCGCTCTCCAAATAGCATACATGACATAATTCACTGTTTCATGTCCGCACACTAATTCCTTCTTTGTTAGTTGTGTGGCACAGAAGGTCTTCTTTTTGCTGCCCTTTTGTCATGAATAAGAAAATTATATCTCTATATTTATATATTTATATACTTTTTCCCTAGCATGCAATCACTGTTTGGTCAGATGTACTTGTAAAAGTTGGACACACAAAAAATGCACTTTATTATCAATATAATGAGAATAATGGAAAGAAAAGTGAAAAACTTTTGAGCATTGCAGATGAAGAATAGGAAGAAAAAAAAAAGACTCAGTGACATACTCAGTGTGTATGTGCACAAATTTACAGTATGTTTTAAAAGTGTGGTGTAACAGAGCAAAGGTTCAGGTAATAAATTTTAATTGGCTTTCACAAAACAGTGCTGATATATGAATGCAGTGTATTTTAAATAAGGCAGTTTTGTTTTGTACCAAACATGATGGTTTTATGTTTTTTTTAATGGTCAAATTTCCTTATTTCTCTGTATCTGTGTATCTAATATTTAATGATGTACAGGCAAAGGCTGTTCAGCAAATAGCTTGTCCGGATTTCTGACAATTAGTTTATCTTGTTTAAAGCTGGTAGTGTACGTTTATCTAAGGTTAGTCACATATCACATGGTTTCATTTATGTTGATATTTCTTTAATATGGCTTCACTTAAAAAAATCACATGGACTAGTGTTTTTTTTTTCATAGGTAGTTAATTTTTGCATGAGATCACCACACACATGTACTGTATATACATTACTTTGCCACAACACATGGTTAAAGTTAATGTTTTTTTTTTTCTAGATAACTTATTTGTCTTTTTCTATTTCCCATAAAGGAACATTCACCCTTTCTATTTTGGGCTGTGATGTGTATTATGTCTCCCTTATTTTTCCCCTCACTGCATGCTACCTCCATTATCTGCTGTTGCACTCCACTGTGCCATCCCTCACAATGA
>JAAGKR010001954.1:10009-27509 GCA_011419295.1 Clarias macrocephalus | reverse complement strand
CTCTCACCCACTGTATGAAACCATTTCATCTTTTAGCAGCTCCTTCCATGACAATCTTATCTTATTTAATGATGTTAACCCACAATTTCACTGAAAGGACTTTTGATCTCTTGCTGCAGCAGGTGAGTATGGATGGCTTGTTGCACTTTGACTTAACTGAATATTAACATCATTGCCATCTTTTACTTTATACTCAGCTAATATTATGAAGAAATTGAATACTTTTTACTTTTTACAAAACAATGATGCAACATATCTTTAACTTTACATACGTTTTGTGTGTTCAAGTATATAAAAAACTAATACAGAAATGTCAATATTTCCTCCTGCAGGATATTTGGTCTCCCATCCTCATATGCCAAATCAGGTGCTTGAAATGACAGAATTGGAGATAGCTGGAGACAGTGACCAAAATGAAAGAAACACTTGCAAAACCAGCACTGATGACAATCCACGGCCTTATTTAGATCAAATGTCGTATGTTGTTAGTGTACTGAGAGATTCTCACAAGATGAAATGTCTACCATATTTGACAAAACTGATTGAAATAAATGCATTCATGAGTTCAGGTATAAAGTTGAGAAAACACGTATAATGTAAGCTATTGTAATCTGTTGCAATTTAGCTAAAACTGTGCATCTTTTAGGACATAGTAGTAAACCAGATTCAGGAATGGTTTTAGCGTTTATAATGGCAAAAAAGAAAAATATGAGATTCACACCAGAATCAGAACTCCTTGCTAACAAGCTTGTGTGACCTCTCCTGAGAGAGATTTATAACTTTTACCCTGACTGTAAGGCTACAGTAAGCTAATACAAGCTCACTACTTTGTAGAATAAAGTAGTAGTTTTGTATTTTGCTCAAGTAAAAATCTACATAAAGAACTTTTATTGAAGTAAAATTTTACTTGGTGTATCTCTACTTTCACTCAGGGACAGGATTTAAGTTCTTCCTCTGCCACTGTTTATCAAAGTGACCATGGACGCTGTCATACTGTAAGTGCTTAGAGAAGGATTCATTTGCTTCTGTGTGTGAAAAATCAAAAAAGTAGTTTACATGGTTTATATGTAGTGCTAATGCTACTTAACCCAAAACTACTTTCCTAAACTCTACTTCTGCTAAATTTAATCTTTTATTGCTTTAGTTAAGAAAAAAAAAAGCAGTAATAGGACACAAGTGGCCTTTGTCTTCTGGGCCACAGTAATCATGACATAAAATAGTGGATACTATAAAATACAAACAGGAACCTTCAAACACAATGCGTGCTACTGCATGGCCTGAGGGAAGTGGGAGCAAATATGGGGAATGTGTGAGCAAATGATGAAAAGGTTCAGATCTTTCTTCCAGACATCAAAGCTGTTCAAAGATTAAATACACACCATTTGCAAGCCCTGCTGTACCTGAACTAATAGATCAGTGCTGCTCCAATTGCACTGAAGCTGCTCGATTTTTTGGTGTGTTTGTGTATGTGTTGAAGGGGATTTCTAGAAAAAAATTATATATTTATGGTTTATCCTATTTTTATATACTTTTTACTAGTTAATATTCAGTTGATTTTGTTGTGTTGTGTTTTACAGTTCCAGGCTATATTGATTTTTGACCACAGTACACCTCAGATTTTCCACTGATTTCTTTAATTTGGGCACTTTGAAGCTCGGTATATAAACAATTCATTTTATGAAAACAAGCCTAAACCTTTAGAGTAGGTCAAAACTAGTACTGTAAAACATAAAAAATAACCTCAGTGGGATGGAAAGGGGTTGCAGTTCATGATAACTATGGAGCTCTACAATGAAGAGTAGAGATTATAACGAACTGTCAATGTTGCATCAGCATTTATACATCCTGTTCGTTCATGACCTTATGTGATGTTTGTCTCATTTTGATAAAACACTAAGGGTTAAAACATTCTCTGCCCTTTAAATGATTTATTGATTTTCTAACTTTCTTTGTCCCTTTCACTGTTAAGCAGCTGCCAAAAGCATTCCATTTTCATAACAAGTTTATATAATTAATGACCGGTGAGACAAAAACAACTGATGTGCCAAATAGGAATTGCTGCAGTAATAGGATAACAATGAAACAATTTTCCAGATGCAACCAAAAATGTTTTAAAATTTAAGTTTCTAACGTCCCAACCCTGCTATGAATTATCCCTTGATAATTCAATAAAAATTAGTGTCTTGCTCATTAGAAACATAGTCTTGATTTTAACCACTCTATTGCTCAAATTATGAAAGGTGTTTGCTGCACATAATAAAATCTTAGCAACTGGAAGTATCTTGAACCAAGTCAAATTGATCTAGTATTTCCTTACAATATATGAGGGGTGTTCAAGTCAAACCAGGACTTGTGATAAAATTTCTTGTGGATGAAGAGGAAAAAAAATCCCTCTTAGCTAGACTAAGACATTTGAATGCATTTGAATGAATTTGGTGCAAACATTTTAAAGAAGACCATTCGTTTGTGAGTGATGATCCAGCCAGGGTGGCACAGAGCCCACACAATCACTCGCAAACACCACTTGCATTTTACAGGCGCTTGGCTGGGAGTTCTTGGGAGGCCAGCATTTTAGACATGAAAAGAGAAAACTTTCTAACCTGGTGTCCAACCACCAGTGGAATTCTGGGATAAGTGCATTAGTGTAGCAAAAAAAAAAAAAGGCAGTTTTTATTCTCTTATCTGTTATTTGTTATGTTGCACAAATCGAAAGTCCCGGTTTGACTTGAACGCCCCACTTATTAAATCATGATATGAAAATGTGTGTGGTGGTGGTGTTTGTTGGGGTGGGGGTGGGGGGGGGGGTTGTGTTAGGGGTTTGCTTGCTTTGTTTCCTTTAGATGTGCTTCTGTGAGTCATGTTAACTTTTATGTGAACAGATGCCAGTCCATCACAGGGCACCATTTACACACGCACACACACAAGCACACTCACTCCTTAAGCATTTTAGTATAGCCAGTCCACCTACTGGCATGTTTTATGTTTTAAGGGGAAAACCCACTCACATAAGGAGGGAACATGGTTTAAGAAAGCTGGTCATAAACAAAAATAAATAAATAAAGGAATGTATATTTTTAAACAGTATTCTACTTTAATCTAAGCTTGTTTGTACTTAGGTACTGCTTTTAATGGCTTGTATCTTTCAACGCCATGACACCAACACTTATTTGACACTGATGCTAAATGAATGCCAGATCTGTTCCTTTTTTTCTTTCACCGCATATCCTTGCATTTTCTCTGATCCAATGGCAGCTGTCTTTAAAGAAACTGAGGAGTGATATTCTCTTAGATATGCTTTTTTTTTTTTGCAGGTTGCTGTGGTTTGTAGGTTTTACTTTTTTCTTCTTACTTTAATAACCATTTCGAATAGTAGCAATGATCATGTACTTTTTTCGTTTACTTTTTGTACTTGCCTCATGATGATAGAAAAAAAAGTTTTATTTTGATTATTATTTTTTAAATAAAAGTACAATCTTTTTCCTCATCAGTCATTATAATAACTGATATAATTTCCTATTCCAAGGAAATGACAATACACTGATAATGTAAGCAAGACTTGGATCTGTGTGTTTGATAGACATAAGGAAAGAAAAGTGGGTGAGAGAGAAAATGAGAGAGAATGAAGCTGTTTTTTTTGGGGGAGGGATTGGGGGCTTGTTGTGAGTAGAGAATGAGGCAATCTCAGGTGGCACTTAGTTTTGTCATCTATCACACCCCAAAGCCATTTTCATCTGTCATCCAATCACAGATTCTGCCTTTTTTCTGCAGCAATCTCATTTGTTCCTCTCTACAATTCATTCCATGCATGCCCATTGCACTCAGTAAAATGACACCTGGTTGTCACCTTGAATATGTTTATTTATGCTCATTCTTGGAACTCCTCCGCAGCTCAAATGCATTCAGGAGTCAAATTGCCTCTGTGTATTTCACATCTGGCTAACACAGACTAGAAAATGATTTAAATATAAAATGAAAAGGATGAGCTTACGTAGTTCACAAATTATGGATGTACGTTTTCCGTTACTTTTGATAGTTTGAATATTTGACCAAAAAAAAACTCCAGCAACTTTACATTAATTACACTGGGATTCTATACGAGCTGGTCTGCGTAGTCCATTATTAACAAAACTTCACAAAACCTAGACACTTTAGATATGCTGCATACCAGCAATGTGACAGCAGTGTTATCTCAAGTCTGCTAGCATGACAATCATGATAAAAGGCTATTCAACATGTTTTCAAGAAATATTTCAAGTTGGACAGCTTCGGTGATAAAATACGTATGATGATTGGCCTGTGACAGCAAATAGGCTTTACACCAAACGGTATGACTTGTAAATCAGTGCAAGCAATTACACTAGCTGCATGCAGCATGCATTATGTTAGCACTAAACATATTTATACACTTCCTAGACTATAATTTGGAGCTTGCTGGAAAACACCAAAATAATCCAATATCCTATAAACGTGCTATGTAGTGCAGATATAACTTCCATAATCTAGGTATATTTCAATTTTGAGCCCTAGTGTAGTAGCAGTGGAAGAAATAAAGGATGAAAGCATTATGCTTCTCTGACACAACATACTGCACGTAATGTAAATAATTTGCACCCAGTGTAAATAGAAGAACCCAGATTGCTTAATAAATTATGTTTATAGTTTAATTTTTAAGAATTTACAGCATTCATTTGGTACTAGACTTAGGGTAATATAAAGTTTATTTGATAAGATCTCCCACACCATTGCAATTTGTCTCCAGCGCAATAGCACCTGCATGTTATGCTTGCTACCTGGCAGTTCATTTCATTGGTTATGTAAGGGGTTGTGTGTGTGTGTGTGTGTGTGTGTGTGTGTGTGTGTGTGTGTGTGTGTGTGTGTGTGTGTGTGTGTGTGTGTGTGTGTGTGTGAGTGTGTGCGTGCGTGCGTGTGTGTTAGTGTTAGTGCGGATTAGTGTAGCAGGGGAGTATATAGAGAAATGAAGAGTTTTTACTCTTATAACTGTGTAATGTTATGCTGCAAATTAAAAATCCTGGTTTGACTTGAACACCACTCAAATAATTAAATACTATTCAGAAATGTCAATCATAACTGAGGATTAACTTGTACTTTGGGCATGGATGACCACACTGCATTTTATACTACTGTATATACTTCATACTGTACATCATAATTCAATCATACTGCTGCCTACACACCATATTTTACACTTCATATACTATACTATACATTTATATTTTTATATTTAATAGGTTTAAAATTCTTGTGTAATTGATATATTTCTATTTTTATTTTGTAAATTTGTAAATTTCCAACCTATTTTCAATATGTGTGTATATTTATATTTGTGTATATTTATATCATATTGCCTATCTTTATCAAATTCTATCTATTTGTATTAATTGTGGTCATAGACATTTGTATAAGCATTTCACTGCATATAACACAGTGCATGGCAGTGTGACCATAATTCAAAAAATAATTGGGACTTGATTTATCTTAGTTGAATAGTTATCCTATCAATATGTCAACAAAGTCAAGAATGTCAGAATCTTTTTTTGAGTGTATAAAATTTAACTTATGTCTTCATATATTCTACAAATCTTAGAAAGATGCATGTGTATACTGTGTAACAGTTAATGTGGATGCCTCACACATCACAAGATGAATCAGTTCACTCAGAATAGACAATATGATCAATGAGCAATCAGACAATCGTGTATTCTTACAAATGGAAATAAAAAAAAACTGGCTAGGAACACAGCTTCAGCATGTTCACAGACTTAAAACACTGTTGTGTGATGAGGTTGGCTTATGGGAAAGCTTGCCTCCTCATTAATCAAATCAGGTTTGATTTATAAAAAACAAAAAAAAAAACAAAAGGGTGTTATCTGAAAATCAGTACAATGGTAAGATATTAATATCTAGGAGAGTGACTGCTCAATGCAGTGCTTGCTCTATAATTTAATACTCTACCATTTAACTTATAATGTTGCTTGAGAACATTAGAGATCAGCAGTGCATGGTCAGATACACACAACAGATAGTCCCCATTGATTAAACCCTATAAATATTCTATCAAGTAATGCAGTAAAGTAATCCACTATTCCATGTGCCTCACTATACAGTATTTACATATGAATCCAATTTTTACATGATTTATTGACTGTTTAAAATGCATTTATTTCTACCTTGCTGAATGAAAATAAGGTTGCATCCTAATCAAGATAAGCTCCTCAGTTAAAATCACTTTAGACTGAACATGTACTTTTTATTATGTTACAATAAAAAAATCATTTCCTCTCCCAAGTGGTCATGCTCACATCTACGGTCGATCAGCGAGTGTCGACTAAGCTTGAAGCTTTCCAGAAAAGCCATCACTTTGATCAAATTAAAAACTCTGCACCTCGCTGTATGGTATCAGAGCAAGTGTGATATCAGAATGACTTGGCATGGTCCAGACTAACTGGGGGATGGTTCTTAATTATCAAGAGTGCAGTGCATGACCAGGATTCAAAAAAAAAATTGAATAAATCAATAAATGCTAATGATAAGAAGGCAGTTTTACTGCTCTGGTGAATTGCTTGATAGCAACATTTTCTCAGATTAGTGATTGAGAATAGCAATCCGTAATAGCAAAACCATAGTGAGGTTTGCCTTTAAATAACCTTTAATGGTGTTCCTAATCACACTGTAAGAAATCCTTGTACATGGATGACTTTGAATGTTCAGAATAACAAAAATACCTTTATTTCTCTATATAATCCTCTGCTACACTAATGCACTTATCCCAGCATTTCACTAATGCTTATATACTGTACCATCAAGGTAAAAAGTTTTCTCAGTGCATTAGCCTCGTCATCAGTCTGCCTGTGTCAATTTCATTAATGTGCAAGTGGTGTTCAGGAATGATTGTGTGTACAGTTTCCCACAGACAGATGTGTCTCTTTGGCAAGCTGGTGACGAGTTATACATCAATTTTCAAGGATTAGGCGTTTCACTTGCTGAATGTTTACAGGAACGCTGCAGTGGGCTCCGAGACACCGCGGTCAAGATCGTCATTTACGGATGTGTGGCATTCTTTAAAAGGTTTGCAACATTCAAATGTTTAGTGTGGCTGGGTATGATCATCATTCTGTGCTCTCAATCTTCGGTAAATCTCAATTGGTTTTATGTCTTATTAACCAGAAATTGCAAGTTCCTGGTTGTATTGTAAGAATTCCATACATAAAACTATTTTTCAGACAAGTGAATAGGCAGGAGTTTTACACACAAGACAATGGTAGTCATTTTATATATTTATTTATTTAATTCTTTACTGGACTGTTAATAATGTAATTATTTAATAATTCCTGATCATTAAGATATTCTGGGCACTATGAATTAATTAGTGTTTAAAGCTAAAAGTAAATTTGTAGAAAATCCTTGTGCTGTGGCATGGGGATGACCAGTGCTGTATGAACAAGAGCTTTCAGAGCCCCAGGTTGCACATCACTATTCAATTCTTTTCATCTGGTTTAAAGTCAGATCAGTGGAGCATGCAAGCTCAAAAAAGCTTATCCAGATTCCAATTTTTTTTAATGCAACTAAGTCAAGAGATGAACATTGTTGAAAATACCTTCCAGATGGGACTTCCTCAATGAATATATATATTTTGTGAAATGATACCTAGATTTGTTATTTTGAACATTTAGTGCACATTCCATTTCATTTCCTTGTTAACAGTGAAGCGTTAAAAAGCATTGAAGCTGGAAGTGTCATGTGTTGCTTGTGTATTGCTCTGAGTTAAAGAGCAGATCATCAGGTTCTTTGCTGCACAAATAATAATAATAATAATAATAATAATAATAATAATAATAATAATAATAATAAAGATATTTTTATATTAAATACTATGTTGACTACTTTTTATGAATTATTTCTTAATTAGTTTAATTACTTTTTTCATTTTTCTTTGCCAGACTTGGGTCTCCTTTTTAAAATAATAACTTAAATTATGAGAGAGAGAGAGAGAGAGAGAGAGAGAGAGAGAGAGAGAGATAGAGAGAGAGAGAGAGAGAGAGAGAGAGTCTTGACTGATCCTACAGTAGCTGCTATAATTTAAGAGCACTAACTTTTTATGTGAATGTTCCGGAACAAAATGCTCTAGTTAAATGAAAGGTTTGAAAAAAAAAAAAGCTTTTAAAAAAAAAAAAAGAAAAAAAAAAAAGAAGTGTACTTGTAAGAAAATAATGAACTGGCAGACAGTCACACAGACTACCGTAATTTATTGTTTATGTTTTAATTGCTAAAATTATTACTATAACAAAACACAGGTGTTCTAACAGAAAAAGGTTGTAGCCTGGACATACGATGTGTTTTACTGCAAAGGCACTGAAACTGGTAGAGGATGCTGATAATGCATTTAAAACTTTTTGCACTGTTTTTATTGTTTCTCACAATCTCCATCGATCTTTGTAATCCAAAAGGATTTGTGTGCAGCAAAATTTTTTTGCCAGTAATTCACTACAGAAACATAATACTGTAGCATGGATGTGACTAAACAATTATGGCATATATTAAAAATTTATATTTTGATATTTGTTGCATTTTAGTAGCCTTGTGATTAAAAGAAATGCACAAAATATTATCTATAAGTCTGTAACACTTTTCCATCTTAGTTTTCACCAAATGCCAGAATGAATTAATTTTGTTTTATAGTGAACCCTCTCATATAAGGCATTTTATTCATAAAACATGTAAAACAACAAAAGAAAATGTGTAATATCAGCTGCATAAAACATATGTTTAAATTTTTTTTCTAGGCTTCTTTAAATGATATAATTCAAGTGAAGTACCTCGTACTTGCACTTGTATTTCAAGATCGAGGATTGCCCATAATACTGTATGTATGCCACATTACTGTTACATGGGTCCTGTTCATGAATGGCAATAAACAACAATCTTTGACACTTTTTTCATCTAACTTGCAAATATTAAGAACTTCTATTTCAAGCTGCTAATAAATGTTTAAGGCATGGCTAAAATGTGCAAAGTTTAGTTTAGTGTTTTTTATAAAGCGGTGCTAGTTTGATATATTCCCAATTGTTGCCAACCAAGAAACATCAGAAACATTTATTGATTTCCTATTGCATGGGTTGACTGGCTGAGACATCATGAATGAGATATGAGTGACCTTTTATGAGTAAAAGTAATTTGGAAGTGTAATTAAGTCAACTATAAGCTAATGGATTACCTAGCCTGAGTTTCAACCCATCCAGTAATCAATAACATGACTAAAGCAGTCGTCTGTTCAGGCCAGGTAGTTTATTACATACACTCCCACTCTCTGCCTTTCCTCTTAATATATGGCTCTGGTCATTTGAGCACTGTTTTTAACAGTGTTTTACAGCTCAAGACTTGAGGCCCATTGCCCTACAGATTTCAGGGTTTTCTCTATTGCTTCCACACCTGATTACAGTAGGTAACTATTATAAGCCCATCGTTATTTGGATTAACAGGATGTAAAACTTAGAAAAATGGCATTGCTTTACAAGGACAACAAATGAGATCTGCTGGTCTATGGGCATTATTCCCACTTTGTGAAAACCTTTTGCTTCATGCACTACCTGGTTGGAATTTATAAGGGTCAAATTATTACCCTCCATCAAGCAAAGAAAACATCAAGCCTATTAGAATTGGTTTAAGAACCATCCCACACATTATTAAAACCTGTAAGGTTAATGGTGAACTGTCAACTTGGTTGGAAACAAATTGTGAATGATGTTATCTGATGTTATCACTTAAATGCTTGGTGTAGTGACGTTGTAGAAAAAAATTTAGAGTAGAAATGACAGTTAAGTCTAATAGTAAAAGTAAGCATTTCCGCAAGCATCATTTTGAAAAGAACACTCAGGATTGCGACTAAGCAGCAGTGTGGCACATAAGAAAACCATTTGTTAGTAATTCTTATAAGAGGAAAGGTTTGGACTTAGATTTTGGAGCAACAGATATGGTCTGATGAGTCCAGTTCTCACTGCACCTTAGCTGTGAGTACCTTGTCCAAGTGCCACTGGTTGGCTTAGAGGACATCATACTCATGCCGAAATCTCCCGAAAGGCCTACAAAATGGCCATATAAGTTACAAGTTCCACTCTGTCACAAGATCACAAAATAGTCTTGTTTGTCCCAAACTTTGTTTGTCTGTTTACACCTCAAATTCCATGGTGCCAAGCCCCATAACCGCACACATGCCAAGTCCTGGCTCAATCACTATACAAAGCTCTGTCACATTTCTCATGCCAAAGTCCTCCATGTCTCCACATCAGGATCAGAGGAAATGATCAGAGATGGTAGACTGGTTGCCCTGGTTCACATGTGAGTGTGCCATGAGTCACCTTATAAGGATTCATAAAAGTACAGACTTTTGATTGTGTTATGGGATTTTTTTAAAATTTGATTTTAGTGCCAACATTTCTTATGTTAGTTTCTGATTGGATTCAGGTTTGTTTTATTATCCTTGATTATTTGTACTATTCAAGACCATGCTTTTGAGTTTAGTTTGTCTTGTTTTACTTGGTTCATTTTGCTATTTGGAGTCTCTGTTTTCATGCCAGTCTTTTTAGTGTTTTCTTTGTCATTTACATAGAGTTACACCTGCATTAATTATATGCCTCACCCTCAATACATGACCCACATTTGCCGTTGCCTTTTTACAATGCATAAAAAAAAATAAATAAATAAAAAAAAACCAGGTGTGGGGAAGCTGTAACTTTGATAGAGGGAATGAAATGTTAACCTAGGAAGAAGATACTTTATGTCTGACCAGTGTAATCAGCAGAGACATGAGAATTTGTAGTCTGATCACAACCAGACAAACTGAAAAACCAAACCCAAACAAGTCAAAATTCTGCTGTAAGCATGCGTGAGGTATGAATATACTTCAATTTTGTCTATCTTGACTGCCAGCGGAGATGAAATTCATTTGAATACCTGCTTATGAGTGTCTGAATGCAAGTCATGACCTTTCTACAATGTTACAAAGTGACACATGACAGAACATATTTTTAGCAGTAAATACTTCTGTCATACAGCCATTTTTAATACCTTTCAAAAATGAAGGGACTAACTATTCTGATCTTTGTCTATTTTCTGAATATTCGCCTTCTTTTTTTTTTTTATCGGTTCTTGACCTCCACTGCCTTTTACTCTGACAATTTGGATTATCCCAAAACAATTATTACTCTGTATTTCTATAGTACATCCAATTTAATACAAGGTGCTATAAAAGTCATGCTGTATATGACATACAGTATTTCCTGGGCGTAATAAATAACCTCAGCTACTTGTGTCATCTTTATCTATGATGATTTATAGCTACCTCATCTCATTGTTATGCCTTGAGCTGATGATGGTCTCCCTAGGTCAATAACTCATTCCCTCACACCAATTACAGCCAAGGTTTTAAGGTCCTTAATGAAGACAAAAAGCTATTGGTGTTGTTTAAAATTTGGTAGCTAGTGAGTAAAGTCAGGCACATGTTAAAATTTGTTAGAATCTCTAGGGGATGTTTTATTTGCTACAGTAAATAGTAAAGACCTTAGCCAACCAACAGACAGGTCAAGTAAGGCTGTTGATGTCTACTAAAATAGATGATACAGTATATTGAGGCATTGACTTGTACATTCCACAATTTTTTGTTTTATTTCTAACGGGGAGAAATGATCAAAAATAAAGGTCATGCTGTGTATATGGATGGACTCATACAGTAGTTACTTTGGGTGTGGAAACACTTTCTTGATTGAAGATATTGATTTGAGTGTTATGACCAATGTATTTACAACAGCTAACAATAGCATTTCATTAAACCAACAGAACTGGGTTAAAATTTGTTCCAATTTAAATAATAACCATTTTTTTCAATGTGGTCTTGGTCTTTTGGACCACACTGTAGAAAATTATATATACATTATATTATCACATTAATCATATTTGATTTGGAAATTGCCGTAAGCGAAGGCTTATACTGATCCTGTCTTTTCACAGAGTTGCTTACTAAATGATTGGGTTAAATAAAGAAATTAAAAAATTCATAACTCTGCAATGCATTCTGCATAGCTCTCCAAAAAAAAAAAAAAGGCATGAAGAATATATATTTCTTCATCTTTCAACTTTTGGATTGGATACCATATTGCATTTATTGTTAGTATTTTGCTTAAAATATCTTAACAATATCTTGTTTTTGCACTTTGCTCACACTAGAACTTTGTACCATTTGACATTGCACTGTCCATAACTGTGCCCATTATCTTGCGCATTGTTTTGTGTATTAAATAATTTTGGGGGTTATTTTATGGTTAATTTATACATTTGTAGTCTTGTTATGAGAACATCTGCGAGATTAAAGAGATGCATCTATTTTCATTTTGTCATTTGGTAAATGCTTTTATTTTAAGTGACTGGGTGAGACCATGGTTTCCAAATTCTTCATCTTAGCTACTGTTGCATACTGTTTGGTGCTAAGAGGAGAAAACAATAATGAAATACTGGAGCCTGCCTTAAACTTCTTTTTTTTCATCAATCTCACAGTCTACAGCCAGGTCACATGACCCTGTCATTAGCTTCTCATACTGATTATGGACAACTGTTCCTAGACAACCCCATGGTATATACAGTAAGGACTACACAACACTAAGGGTGCATAACAATTGGCTATCAGTTCCCTGCAAAGTGGATGCATAGGGTATTCAACCATGTTATGAAAGATGCCAAACAACAAGGAAAAACTGCTCAGTTCAAAGGGAAATGTGAAGAATTGAACAGCATTTTCAGTTTTCATTGAAAGCTGACAGGCAAAATTACTAATCAGTCAGTGCTTCACTGGAGCGAAAAAGGAGTTTAAGCCTGGCATTAATTTTGTGTGCCATTCAGGGACAAAATATTAATATTTCACAATAATTAGTAAATAATCTCCACATATAAATCAATACTATTACATAGGCTATTAATCTGTAAATGATGTGCACAATATTAATCTCTTCAAGAAAGACACCATACATCTTAATTAGCCAAATAACATTTATTCACCAGTTTAATACATTTTAACAGTACACAATATACACCCATCAGCCATAACACTATGAACACCTGCCTAATATTGAGTAGGTCCCCCTTTTTGATGTGACGTGATGCGCTGTGTGTTCTGATACCTTTTTATCACAACCAGCAACTTACATTTCCTGAACAGAGAGCATGGAGCAGGGAGTATTTGTAATTACATACAGTATGTTGCTTAATTAAATCTATACAAAATCATAATTTCTCCCATTGTGTCAAAATGTCCAAACCGTCCAACTTGAAAAAGACACATTTGTCCATTCTTTTTGCCTTTTATAGCTGTTATTATTTGTTGCTAGCATACATGCATTGTTTTTTTTGTATGTTTGTACAGTAGATTTCTGTTTTATTTTAGTGACACAGGGGCAGGGATTTTAACATTTTAACCTTTTTTTTTTTTCGGATTTATTATCCATATTTTTCCACATGAATTTGATGACACATAAGTGCATGAGTTTCTGAGTACATGTGTATGCTGAACATGTTTGCATTAATGCTCAAATTAAAAAATATAAACACTTGGATGAGCTACAAAACTAGAACTGTTCTGACGTGTTTGAGGGCTGTATAGCGGGCCAAAGATATCTATTTGGCTCATTAACATGACCTGCCAATGACACAATGCTGCAAGCAGTTCAACAGTCCCACATCAAATGCTTGTTACATTAATATTGTATAACCTTGTATGTCATTTTCTACTGAAAGTGTCAAACATTTTGTTCTTTTGTTTGTGGTAGTACAGTAGTTGTTGGCGGGACTTCACATCTTAAAGTCACTAAGAAAGCTTAAGGATTTTCTGATTCTTTAGAGTTAATGATATTATTTTTAAGGTGAAATGTTTTCTTCTGCTGCTATCTGTGTAATAAGGAATGATATTATGCTCACACTTGTTTCACAATATCTCCTACAGGCCATCTCCGTTTCTTCCCACTGGGTTGGTGCTGGAGGCTTCAGTCATCATGCTGGGCTGTCACTTATCAACAGACTTTAAATCCTGACAGGATTATTTTTATGCCTTCTGGGTGCCTTTAAAGGAGATGTGTTTTTCTTTTCTTTGCCAACCTGCTCCATCTTCTGTATCTAATTTAAATGGTAATTGCGCTTTTGTTTATATCAAAATTTTGGTTAAGAAGGTGAATGCATCATAAAGATAAACTAACAGTGAATACACTTTTAATGACCATTTAAGTAAATGATAGCAAAATAACCCAAATAACTATCTGCCATCCTATACAGTGTTATAAAAAAAAATTGCAGTTTTCTGTGGTGATTTATGTCAGAATTTCTTCCCTCGTTAATCTCATTAATTTTCGATAGCAAACATAAAAATTTAAGTGAAAAACATAAAGTTCGAAAGAGAAAAAAGAAAAAGAAAAAAAAACTTGTCATAACCTTGCTAGAACTGTACAGTATAAACACCCTTTAAATACTTACTGTAAATACTGTTAACTCGCCATTTTGTAAAATAATTGACCGCATGTCTGCACTGTACGTTCTGCAGACCTCACTAGTTCTGCGAAAGCCACTGCTGTCAAAGTGTGAGTGGGAAGACCCTGGACATTAAAAAATACTTTGACTGAGTACTGAAAAGGGGTTTGCTACTCTCTTAATTAGAGGGCGGCAGTCTCAAGAACTGACAAATTTGTTGGATTTATGTAGGAGGGCCTGTGCAATGCCTGCAACCAAAGCTGTCAGTCAATCCAGCACTGACTGAACAGTGGTACTGACCACAGAAGTATATAGTAATTTCCTGAGGTTGGTGTTGAGTGACTGATGCATGAGGGAAGCAAAGGCCAGTCCTATCCCGTAAAAAAATGACTGTGGAAGTAACTTGCTGAAAAAGTTAACACTAGCTATGATAGAGAGGTGTCATACTACAAAGTACAATGCAGCTTGCTGCATATGGAGCTTTAGGTTGCCCATGTTGGCCATGTGACAATGGAGCAATGGAAAAGGTGCCCTTAGATTTTCTTTTCATTATGTGGATGACTAGCTGTGCATTACATTTAGGAAGATATGGCACCAGTATGCACTATGGGAAAAGGCCAGCTGACCTTCATTTCTTAAAATAATAACTGACTGTTTTTGTTGTTGTTGTTGATGTTGTTGTTGTTGTTGTTACTTAATTACTCAATGCCAGCTCTGTTATTTCATAGTTTAGATAAAAATCCAGTATTGTTCTAAAAAAAAAAAAAAGTATATAGATGGAGCATATGGTTGATTCTGCTTGTTAGGTCTAGGTTCAGCAATGTTATGTGTCTGCCTATGGACAAACAGTATCAGTTTGCTAGTTCTTATATTCTCCAGGCTACTTTGTAACCTGTGAGTACCCATACTTACTGATTAGCTTCACTACTTTTTTTCTTTGGGACCTGTCTTGCCCTTCAATCCTGTCAAAGGTACCAGTGGAAAACAGGCTTATTTTTTTGTATGCATATGATTTTTGTGGCTTAGACCTTGCAGTCCTACATATTGTACTTGCTTGTGTTGCATGGAACGACAGTATTAACTTATAATGCCTTTGACAAACATGCACAGGTACACATTTGCACCCTGCCTAACCCTCCCATTACATGTACAAATAGGGGGCTAAACACTCATGCAGTGTTTAATTTAGGATAGCCCTTAGCACTGCAAGCCATTCTCTCATCTAATCTTTAAGCTTTTTAAAAGGACATTTATGGTCAACACATGAAGATTTATGCCTTGTGTGACACTTTCATTTTCTTTTATTCATTAATGATATGAGCTTCAACAACAGAAGCAGAGGAAGCCGTTTTTTTGTTTTTGTTTTTGTCAAAACATAAAGCATAAATCATATCACATTCTTTAATATCCCCCCTGGCAGAGGCGATAAACTGTGGAGAGAAAGTCGCTTGTGGTGATGAGGATGAATTGAAGGGGCAGCTGAAATGTCTCCATGTAGTCATTAAAAAAATGCTTTGGATTGGTTTCAACACAAAGTTCATAAACATCTGCATTGTGTAATAAATTTTCTGGGAAACTGTCATTTCTTTAAAAGCTTCATTTAAAACTCATTTGTCATTGTCAACATTACTGCATTGTTTAAAAATAGGTGTCCATCACAGCTAAAACAAACACTTTTAATTTAATATAGCATCAGACAGCTTTGTAGCACATTTCTGTGCCCTCTGTCACTCAACTGACCCACAAATCTTAAAGCTTGACCGCAATCAACAAAGCTCTTTACCAAAAGAGAGGATTTTCTCTTTCTGACTTTAGGGCAAAACACATGCCGTAGATTGTTGCTTCATACTGTACAGTATGTGCACAGCAAAATGCTCAGTGTTGGATTAGCACATTTAGTTTTGAAATAACTAATTCAGGGTTAATTTATATCCAATTATGAACACTGTAGATGTTATACTGTCGATACCACACTGTGGATTTAACACGTATGGGTATGAATAAAGATTTTCTTACTATCTTGACAGGCATAACACTTTATAAATCATTGCATTATGTGAGAACAAAACCAAACTTCCTTGGCTGTTTTGTCAACAGGGTGCAATCTCACAAATTGGCAGATCTGCCTTTAGCACAAGTAATACCCCTGATCTGAACCAGACCCAGTGGCACAAGATACTGATCCTATGCCATTAATCTACATTACCAGCATCTGATGTTAAAAAGGATTGCCTTGAACATAAATGGGCCCAAAGATAAAGTTTTTTTTTCTTTTTTTTCTTTCTTTTTTTTGTTGGTAATACACTGTTTTATCAAATCATACATTGAATGTATTAATTACCATTTCTCCATGCTAAATTATTTGGCACTTGCCATTATGAACCCTGACCTTAGAATCACAATCACTGGTCAAGAACAATAAAATGACCTTAGATGTTGAGAGAACATGAAGAAAGATATTTGATTGCTGTACAACAATATAGCAATAATATATACTGTATAACCAGTAGTTATACTGGTAACTATTGTCATGCGCACTCAACGCGACCGGCACTAGGACCCGGAAGTAGTACGGTCGCGATTCAGGAAGTATAAAAGGAAACAAGATGGCGCCGCACATCACTCAGTCATTGAGCTTTCCAATGCCGTCTCCGACGCTATTTCTCCAAGTTCGTGAGTACTCACCATTTTGTGCCATTTTCCTGATTGAGTGTGTGTTGTTAGAACGCGGGTTTAATTGTGTAAACTCTTGCTCTCTGTGTGAGAGAGTTCTAAGAATAAATCGCGTGGTTATCCTGCCTGCTCGCGCTGCTTCCGCGTTTGGGTTTATCCTCCACGCTACACGGGCAAACTGCTAGTCTTCTGATTCGCCTCCGGTTGTCCCGTGACAGAATGACTGAGTCCGCAGTAAACCCAGCGGATTACGCTCACCTCTGCGATGTGGTGAACGGACATGCTAGGCTGATTGAGCGGCTGCGCG
>JAAGKR010001953.1:0-108106 GCA_011419295.1 Clarias macrocephalus | reverse complement strand
AAGTGGGCGACATCACACAAGAGTAATCCATGGTCAGCGACAACAACCAGGAAACAGGGAAACCACCCCCGGGACTAAATGACAACAATGAAACAACGTGCTTATGTCTGCCTCACCATCACTGTTAGCACGGAGCGCAGTATCAGGGGAAGGCATTGGCTGTGACTGCGAGCTGAAGGAGTCCAGACTGTCAAAGGAATCCTCTCGTCTGTGCCTCGGAGGTGACAACGAATCAGAATGCTCCGATTCCCAGTTGTCCACGCAGCCGCTGTCCCGTACACTGCGCTTAGGTGATTCAGGCTCCTCATTCACACACTCCTGCACCGACAAACACCGAATCGCATTATTATAGCTGCTGGAGTAGTAAAAGCAGGCTTTAGAAGGGTCGTGTATTTCACAAGTTCATCACGTTGCTGATCGGCTCTTTTTTTCTTACCTTCATGGACAAAACGGCTTCCATCTCTTTCAGGTTAAGCGTTGGACCACTATATGACGCACAACCGTTTACAGTTTTGCCCAGCCAGTAAATAGTGATCAGCACCTACAGTATAGTGGCATGAAGCGCGATAAAAACACACACACACACACACACACACACACACACACACACACACACACACACACACACACACACAAACAAAATAAAAGGCAATTGACATCATCCATTTGAGGAAACAGACTAAAAATACAGAATGCATGCAACTGTAGTGCACTTACATTCTTTAGTTTGCGACTGCAATCTGAACCCCTACAAGAGAAAAGCTCAATGTTAGCACAAGACGCACTTTGTAAAACTGCATACACACACCCAGAAACATAGATACTGATACAAACTAGCACAAAGCCTCATTTTAGAAGTTTCTTCTCATATAAACTCTATTGTGGGAAAAGCACTACAGATGGAACAATCTCTCTGTTATATGTTTGTTCAACAGCAATAATGAAACCCTGGTACTGACAGAAAAAAAGAAAGAAAAAACATTCTGAATGACTTCCATATCAGTATTTACTTATAATCAATATTTGACTTTTGACCTGCAATGCAATAGATTTATTCCATGATTTCAAAATGAATAAACATATTTCTAATATATATAACAGTATTTGTACCATGGTAAATTTTATACTTTTATTGCTCGTCAATTTTTTCTTCTTCTTCTTCTTTTTATTATTATTATTTAAATATATTGTTCCTTTCATCTATAAAAAGTGCAGTTTTAAACTTTATTCTTTATTTACTATTTTAAATATAAGATTATAGAAAAATTATATATATGCATAAGATATTGTATATGATACGATATGATAAAGAATTTTGCACATGTAAACATTATACAGTGAGGAAGGTGATATAATGAGTGCAAATGAGCAAATGAATTATAAATGGGTGCAATAGGACGGTATTGTATACAATGATAATTTGCATGTAAACATTATATACAGTGGAAGAGTTATGTACAGAGAGTGCAATGACTTTGATGTATGCAGCATGAAGATATTGTATACTTATAATAAATAGGTTTTATATGTATACTGTATAATGTTAGCTAAGTCAGATATACAGATATAAATAGACATTGTTTGACATTGACAAACTTTCTCGGTGTCCCGTTAAATTGAAAGGAAATATAAAATGACAAAATATAAAATGACAAATAAAAAGGGGGCGGGGCTTCCAGTATTTCAGTTAATACTTACTATGATTGACATGTGACATTTTTTTTTCCCTATTTAATGCCAATTGTTCTATGGACTTTTTGGAGAACGTCGTCTAGATAAAAAAAAAATTCCCCAGCAGTCATCGGCTTCTAGTATGAAAAGGAGCTTTCAATAAGTGGTTAAGATACTGATGATACATTACTAATGATAACAATGCTGATGATGCCTTGAAAAGTTAAGTTCTGTTGCATATTTTAATGCTTTTCGTGATTTTCATGACAATTGATTAGCCATGTTCCCGTGTACCCCTACAGCATCAGACTGATGCTAATTTCTGATAGGTATAATGGAAACACAGTACCGACAGTACAACTCGGCACTAGAAGAGCACCTGAAACTTCCTTATAAGAAGAAACACCTTGTCATTGTGACATGACTTACTTTGCATGCGCCGTTGTCTGCCACCTTGCTTTTCTCTTTAGTTAATGTGAAGTAAGTGATAGCAAGACCCACGTGTGCTCTAATGGAGTTTGGGCGACTTTGCATGACCTACTTTACATCACACCATGAGAAATGGTGTGTTAATTCAGGCCAGATTTGCTTCGGAATTGGATTAGGTGTGCTCTGTTCACATACTGACACTGAACTGGCACACACATACACCAAAGAAAGAACTTTCATCACCATGGCAACAGCTTGAGCAGCTAACTATATGGACATTATGGCGTTAAAATAAGACACGAGTTCAGCAGGGGATTTAAAAATCATTGATGAATAATCAAAGTTAAATATAAGAAGAACAAAATATTCTATTGGTAATTACAGTCCAATTATTAGATCACCGCTAATACTAGTTATTACACTGACTGTATCGTTAAGCTGGTGAAAAAAAAAAAAAAAAGCCTGGTTCTTTAAAGTTTTCCCTAATGAAGCACATTCATTGTTAGTAACACATACACACAAGCCGAGATGCGTACGTTAGGTTGGCGCGTATAGACATGTCCTGCAGGTCTCCTGGGTCGAACAGTTGTGATCCCTTTAGTCCTAACTCCTCACATCCCCTCAGGAACATGGTGAGATTATCCTGGGAGAGCAAAACACAAAACACTTACACACATTGCAACATGCACGGAAATCCTCATACTGAATCTTATGTCGCAGAGAGACTTTTAGCAGATAGTACACTAGATCTGCTGCACATGGTTCAACGTGGTATAGTTGCGTGGCGTAATTATAGATAGACATAAATAGCATGATAGGGGTACCACTGCTTAAATTTTTTCCTTTTACTCACCAGTCCTGCGATGGGCGTCGGGAGTCTGTTAATCTTCTTCACAAGTCCTGGTTTGATGGAACTCAGTAGCCTACAAAAGATGATGATGTTATCATTAAAAATCGCAAGTTCGATTCCCGGGGTGAGGCTGTAACCTCTCGCAGCCGGAGGCCTAGAGAGAGCTGACTGGCCGAGCTCTCTCAGAGGGGAGGGATGAGAGGTACTTAGTGCTCCCACATTAATCACAGCTCTACAGACAATCAGGGGCGGCTATGAGCTCACGCAAGTGTGTGCTCCTCTAAGTGTGTGACTCCGCCCCCAACGGTGCGTGAGTGAGCAGCGCGAAAAGATGCGGTCGGCTGGCTTCTTGTGGTTCGGAGGAAACACGTGATAGTCTTCGGCCCTCCCGACTGACGGGGAGGAATTGGACACGACTAAATTAGGGAGAAAATCTATCCATGTATGTTACTAAAAAAACAACAAAAAAACAGGTATATGATAAGTGTGCTATATACAGGTGCATATGTGTGCTTCTACTTTTAAAGTAAGTTAATGCACAGAATGCAGAATGAGAATCGCCTGGAAAACGTCTTGTGAACATGATTATTGAGAGCTTTCAACGTTCACAAAGTGACACTTCAAACAGTATTTGCATTTACCACAGCGTGGAAATGTCCTGAATGACAAGGACCCTAAGGGCAATAAGAGTCACTCAAATACCATATGCCAGCAGTGTTATGAGTTACAAGAGTCACCTTGGGATCACTTGTTCAGAACCAATCAGAGCACTCAAAGCACTGGGAGTCCATCAGTCAGTGGTCCAGCCTCTGCTTGGACAAGCAAGATGTCCGCCTTATTTTCATTGTGACAGCTGAACAGTCCAATGAATATTCCAATCCAAATAGTACCATAATATTGACATGTGTACCGGGCATGGCAAGGCTTCACGGAATAGTGGCAACCCTTTTCATTGGGGCTGCTGAGGTGTCAAACTTGGCGAGAAGTATCTCACAACCTTAGCAGGACATTTTTGGGACTAGAGAAATGGAGGGCAAGGATGCACGAGATGGCATTTACACCAATCATGGAACACAGGCTTATGTTACGTTCTTAGTTCAGCATCGTTTCCTACATTCTGGAGTGTCACCTCAGTTGGTAATTCTTTCTGAAAAGCCACACCTACAGGTACAAAAGGGTACCAGACATGTCCATCCATTCAGGACAGCGGCGCTGCATGGGAAGAACACTAGATGCCAGGATGTTTGTCCTGAAGACTAACAAAACCAGTAGAGGAAACCAGCAAACACTTAGCTACATAAAAACAGGTATATGATAAGTGAGATCTCCATGGCTAGGATTTTAAATCCTGTGAAACATAGAGTCAGTGGGAAATCATAGAGTACACCGTGGAGCTCATATTTATAAGGAAAAGAAAGACAGTTAGATTTATGTTTGATGCACGTGACGGTATTGAGCAAAACCACCACAAGGCAACATTTCAAAACCGCTAAGAAGAACTTGAGAAGAACCTTGCGCCGAGCTGGGTGATGGGTGTTGGTGGCAAAGCATCCTTGCCATTGTACTAGAAGGAGCTGTCTGTTGAAGGACACGAGACTCAGATTAGTCAGATTTTGGCTACTGAAACAACGATATTAGCCAAGCCACGTCTGTCCTACACTCAATAGGGTTGTTTTCCCCACTTTCTATCAGTCGACTCAGAGCGAGGGGATGGCCAAGTGTGACTAACAGGCAGTAATCAGCATGAATGCAGATTCATCACAACTTGGAGACATCAAGTCATCCAGGTTTCTAAATGTTCCAGAGGATTCGGACAACATCTGAATAAACACACAGCGTTGAGTTAAATGAAAGGGGACAATCCAGAGAGAAATTAGGAGACTCAAATGCATGCCAGGGACTCCCACTTCCGCTCATTGAGGTACAAGTGAGATTTGCAGTAAGATTAAAGAACACCAACTATCACCAACTTTGGAGGTCAGGAATCATAGTAGATGTACAAGTTGTTAGAGAGGTACAAAGCAGGGAGTGGAAAGAGAACAGATGGCTGTATGTCAATGGAATGTATCATAAATACTTGATTAAATGTCACCATATGACTTTGTTGAAAGGTTTTGACAGGCATGTGCACAGGCAAAATATGATATCCAGGTGAGTGTTCCCGTCTCCGGTGGTAAAACAAAACTACACTAATACAAGACCTACCTCATTAAATATAAATCCACAATAAACAAAGAAAATAAACACACACAAAGCCACCAACATCACAAAAATCGCCTATTCTTATCAATCACGCTTTTGCAGTTTTTGGAGTAGGAAACCACGTTTAGGTTTTCTGTTGGTTTTTATCTATGGGTTTATGTCTGTATTTTACCACCTAGAAAAAGATTTCAGGAAAAAAGAAGGAAAAATTATTCATATGGTACAAAATACAGCCAATCAGATTTAAATAAGCCCAATATTCACCCTAATAAGGCACAAGGATTAAATGTCTGCTCAAACTTTGTTGGATTTCTAATTCATGATACCTTTCGGTTGTTACAGCTGAAGAAAGAGTGGTTCAGTTTTCATGCATTTTATTAGTGAACAGACTCACTCGCACAGAAGGATGCCGTTCTCCAGGCTGCTCCTGAAGTCCTTCTCGCCAAAGCTTCTCCCCGTCACTGCCTACAGAGAGGAAAAATAGGATATTTGATTTTAAGCTGGATTGTTTATTATAATTCCATTTTTCATCAATACATCAAATATGGTGAAAATTATTAGGAAATGTCTATGATTCAAAAAAATTATTTATTCTGTATGATGAATATCTCAGCTTATACTGATGGCCACATGGCCGTTCAATGATTGATTATGATTGTAAAGTTTTATATGTTGAAACAGTGTAGTTTTTTTTCTTTTTGCAGGCACAAACACACCTGATCTACCGTAAAAAGATCAACAAAAAAATGACTGGCTTTAAAGCAAACATATATTGACCAGAGGACACAGGTGTCATTTGTACCTGTGTAAGGATACAGCATAGTATCAGGTACTAATGTGTAATATAGCATAGTATATGTTTTATAGTATACATATATATATACACACACTGACTATAGATATATATATATATATATATATATATATATATATATATAGAGAGAGAGAGAGAGAGAGAGAGAGAGAGAGAATATATTTTTTAATCATAATGCATATCCTAGGAGCCTTAACATGTTTTTGGGAAAACATGACATTGGACGAAAACATTCTTATAGTATACAAAAAAAGCCAAATCATATCTTCTTCTTTGCATCATGTGATCAGTGCAGCAAAACTACTGGTTGGGCGCAATGTGCTGTGAATAAACTAAATGTGTTCTATGGACTTTAAGTCAAGAGAATGTTAAGTCAAGGGAAAAGATGTCTAGATTCAAAAAAATTCCCCAGCAGTCATGGACTTCTAGTATGTACTGAAGTTAATGCTGATGAAGCCTTGTAAAGTTAAGTTCTGTTGCAGATTTTAATGCTTCTCGTGATATTCAACCGACATCTGAAACTGTGACTCACTAAAAAATCATAATCAACTTTTTTTTTTTAATTAAAACTCAACCAACATATTATTAATATTAAAATGCACATTTAAACTGCCATAAATACAGTTCAGTGCCAGCTGATTCATCCACTGTAATTAAACTGTATGAGGCGGATTTGTGGCATTATGCAAAATAATACAAAAATGCTCCTGATAAAGACAAAACCCTTTTGACATTTTATGCTAACATTATACTTCAATTTAAATGCGAAATGAAACACTGATGTCACACTAGTATCTGAGCTTTTCAGTTAACCAGTTATTTTCTCTTTGGTTTAAATATAGACCTTTAAAAAAGACTCACAGACACATGTATACTTCCTCTCATAGTGTGAAACAGCTGAGGTCTATTTCAAGCAGTAAAAGGTCACTTATTGTCTCATGTCCTTCACTTGGTCCGAGGGCGGACGTACACGTGGGTGTATGTGTTCCGTGTTACTTTTCTACATGTACAAAAACTGCATAATTTAAATATGTCTGACAATCCACAGCCAAAACAGCTACTTGTTGGTGTCTCAGTTTGCGATTATTGTGGTAGTAATTTAAGATTTATTTCTATCACTATCACAAAGTAAACACAGAGATAAAAGGGACATTTTGATTATAATGGGACAAGACATACCTTTGCTCACCCAAGATGAAAACAATTGTCAATCTAAGATCAAAGCAGTCATTCACAATTAATATGACTTGACCTAGTACCAACCAATTGTATAGCACTATACAACAATAGACATTGTCCTAAAGCAGTTTTACAGAAACCAGGATGTAGATTTACGTCCTTAATGAGCAAACCAGAGGTGACGAAAAACTGGTGAGCGGGTTATAGATTATTACAGTTGGCGTATAGAAAAATTTAAAAAGTACAGTATCAAAAGAAAAAAGAAAAAAAAGACACTTGGGATGGGCAACTGGATCAACTATATGCTTACAGTACACTGGTTCAAAAGGGACAAATTATTGGCCTGCTTGAAGCAAAGAAAACAACTAAGGAGATTTGAACGTGCAGGCATTGGGTTCAGAACTGTCTAATGCATTATTAATAACTGGAGGTAAGGGGCTCAACCACTAACTACATGGAAGAAATGTGGTCAGAAAAAAAGCACTTACACACTTGCTGAAGTTGAATCATAAAAACACACAAAAAAAAAAACAGTAAAGAAATTAGAGCTATGTTGAATAGTTAAATGAAGAGTATTTCACAATGATGCACAATGATGAGAAATCACGGGATTGGGACTAAACAGCTGTGTGGCTTCAAAAACAAGGCTTCAATCCACTCTGGAGCAATGGGAAAGGGTTATGTGGTCTGATGAGTCCTGATTTTCCCTACACCAGAGTAATGCGAGAACGTTATGTGACAAAAAAATTAAGTCCACTGAATGATCAGGTATTCACATCTATAGTTTTCTTATCCTTGACATCATGGGACTCACATTGTAAAAGAGTGGTTCTGGGAACATGAGGCATCATTTTGGCCACCACATTACAGGTAGGTGCTGTAATCAAAGCTAAAGGCAGTCGAATTGAAACTTGGAGTGTGCAACTTTTTTGAGCAAGGCAGCCCAAATATGTCAGTGCATGAGTTTTGAGGGACAATTGTAGCTTTTAGGACTTGGCATATAACATTTTTTAAAATTGGACAAATTCATACGGTAGGTATACAACAAGCATTTGTGATCCAAAGCCTTAAAGTAATGAGCAAATTATTTTATATCAGACGGTTTAAGAGCTTAAGAGCATAAAATATGCAGCACAGAGCCAGGACTCATGAACTCTTGCAAGAATTCAAATAATTAAGGATTACTGCTATTTAAGAACATAAGTAAAAATAAAAAGCTCACAAATATAGCAGTATAAGAAATCTGATAAGAAATGAGTGTACAGTGTAAATGCGACCCATCACATCAAGTCATGTATTAAGTTAGTTTTGCCGCTACAGCCAATAGAGAGCAGCAGGTGAAATGTGCAGGTGAAACCTGATCCTTCAACATAATTGAAATAGTTTAAATCCTAGACATTGTTTTAGAGCACTTTGATGAACACTGGTTATTCCAGTTTCACTATAAACCCACAACACTAGTAAAGTTATTTTTAGCGGTAGCAGGGGGTCAAAATGAGCCTGAGGGTCCCCTCTTTCTTACGACATCACAGAACCCTCATTTAAATATTCTCAAAATGGGAAACATGCATAACTCAAATTTACTGATTTAATACTGTATGATGAGTCACAAATATGTGTGTGTGTGTGTGTGTGTGTGTGTGTGTGTGTGTGTGTGTGTGTGTGTGTGTGTGTGTGTGTGTGTGTGTGCAAATTTTGTACATCAGTGTGAAATATGGTTCTGCAAGTTTAAAAGAGACTAATAAATATATACATTATCATGAACCTGCTATCAGGAAACCCAGGATTTAAATCAAATAGTAAATGAAAACCTTCATTAATTTTTTTTTTTTTTTTTGCTGAAAGATATTCATGCCAAAAATGAAAATGGTAACAAATTCTTGTGCTGTTGCTCTTTGCATTCATATGCATTCAAAAGCAGTTACTCAGAAAGCAAAGTGAAACAGCACAGACGAAAGAATGTACACACACACACACACACACACACAGCGCATCTCTCACTGCAAAGAATGCGCTATTGTTCTTTCATATAGCACAATATCCGTTGAGCAGATTTGTCTACCCACACGTCTCATTTCTCTTTCTTCTATCAGTCCCAGCCTTAAACTTTCTTGATGTTCAAAGCTTTCCGAAGTGTTGTCTTATCAGGGGTAATGGTAAGGATGCTTTTGAAGAGTTGTCAATATTTTCAATTAAGTTGTGATAAGGGTTTACATTTTTACCAAAAGTGCTTGTATAAGAATTCATGGATAATATATATATATATTTTTTTCATTCCTAATTGTTACCACATATTCAATATAAACTGAAATAATTATGCAATTATATACTGTAGATCATCTGCCAAATACGTCCTTGTGAATGAGCCATTACTACAAACATATTAAAATTAGCATGTTAATACAAAACAAAAGCATATGAATTAGAATTACCATCAAAAGAAAGTAATCAAGGTTTCTATTATACAAGAAATATTTTTCTCATTTGCATGAAGTCTGTTCTTGCATCCGACATTATTTTTAGCCCTGATTAATCTAATGATAGTCAAACAGTTATTATTAATGGTTAATCTACTGATAATGTTCTGTTTGGATGCTTAATTCTTTCATTAACTTTCCAGTAAATAATAACCATAACTTGAATGTTTAATCTTTTAACCTTTTATTTAAGCATTTTCTCATAAAATGTTTACTTTACAAATAAAAAATTTCTCCTCATAAAAAAAAAAAAACCTGTAAAAAAAATTTATAATTCCAGCGGCCATGTGAGGTGTGCACACAGAGACGAATTTTTATTTTATTTTATCGATTTTAAAAAAAATAATAATAATAATAATCATAATATTAAAGAAAAAAAACTTGAGCACAGTTTTGCCTAAAAAAAAAAAAAACAGAAAAAAAAAAAAATTAATGTATGTATAATGAATAATCTATGAATAATATTAACTGCTTTCCTCTGAGAAAAGCTCATGCACGTATGACTGAAATTAAATCTATGTAGGAAGCAGCCATTTCAAACTTTAACTTTACATCGCTTAGTTTTAAAACAGTTTACAACCCGCCGGCATTGCCAGACTAGCTGTTAGAATCTGGAGAGCTGTCCATCGAGTTTTGTCTGAAACCATTGACTTAAAAAAAAAAAAAAAGAAGTGGACAACCACGGCATGACGTGATCCACAGGTTTTCTGAAGAGCGGTTCTGAAGCTCATATGTGGGAGGTCTTGTTGTCGGCATCTTGGCGGAAGCTGACTCCCCAGTTAACCCATAAACCCCAGTTATCCCATAAATGGCAAACAGACCCTGGCTGGTATTTGGAACCATCTATAGTACCTAACTCAGTTACCACTCACAAGCTAATGAAGTTAGCTTTAGCTTAGCTAAAATACTACAGTGGTGTGAGGTTCGGTTTCAATGACTATATCTTGTGGTAAGTTAACCTACAACGATTTCAGTTAGCTTTTTAGATAAAGTGATGCATAGTAGACAACCAGCGGGTTGACACCTGCAATGCAGCGGTCACACCAATACCCTAAGTATGCATAACTTTACGGCCTGATGTAATTTTTAACTGATGAGTTACATGAAAATTAACCCTGTACATTTGTCATAAGTGGAAAAGCTACAGGGGTTGGACAATGAAACTGAAACGCCTGATTTTAGAGCACAATAATTCATTAGTATGGTGTAGGGCCTCCTTAAGGCAAGAGACCAAATTGAGGTGGTTTGGACGTGTATAATTCATTAGTATAGTGTAATTCGTTAGTATGGTCACTTCGTCTTGGAAATGACAGACACAAGTCTTTTTTAAGACATTCTTCTTACAGAATAGTGTCCAGGTCACTACGTGATGCTGTTGGAGGAAAACGTTTCCTGACTTCAAAACACCCCAAAGTGGCTCAATAATTTAGATTTAGATCTGGTGACTGTGCAGGCCATGTGAGATGTTCAACTTCACTTTCATGTTCATCAAACCACTCTGTCACCAGTCTTGCTGTGTGTATTGGTGCATTATCATCCTGATACACGGCACCACCTTCAGGATACAATGTTTGAACCACTGTGTGCACCAGTGGGTCCCATTGGGTTGTCCAGAATCGTTTGGTAGTTCTTGGCAGTGACGCGCCCATCTAGCACAAGTATTGGGCCTAGGGAATGTCATGATATTGCAGCCCAAACCATTAGTGATCCACTCCCATGCTTCATTTTGGGCATGCAACAGTCTGGGTGGTGCGCTTCTTTGGCGTACACCGTAACTCTCTCGGATGTGTGAAAGACAATGAAGGTGGACTCATCAGAGAACAATACATGTTTCACATTGTCCATAGCCCAAGATTTTCACTGTTGGCTCCATTAAAACCAACGTTTGGCATTGGCACGAGTGACCAAAGGTTTGGCTATAGCAGCCCGGCCATGTACATTGACCCTGTGGAGCTCCCGATGAACAGTTTTGGTGGAGACAGGAGAGCTGAGGTGCACATTTAATTCTGCATTGAGTTGGGCAGCTGTGGTTTTATGGTTTTTGGATAAAATCCGGGTTAGCACCCGGACATTGCTTTCAGACAGCTTCCTCTTGTGTCTACAGTTTCTCCTGTTGGATGTGGTTCGTCCTTCTTGGTGGTATGCTGACATTACCCTGGATACCAGGCTCTTGATACATCACAAAGACTTGCTGTCTTGGTCACCAATGCGTCAGCGAGACACGCACCACATAATTTGCCCACTTTTGAACTCTGATATGTCACCCATAATGTTGTGTGCATTGCAATATTTTAAGCAAAACTGTGTTATTACGCTGCTAATTAACCTTCTCTCACTCTGCTCTTACTGGTGGAATGTGCAATCAATAAAGATTGTCCACCGGACTGGTCAAATTTAGCCATGAAACCTCCAACAATAAATTGGCCAGTGTTTCAGTTTCATTGTCCAACCCCTGTATATTTTTTGTAACAGACTACTAAAATTATTTCTGATGTCAGTAAACTTCAGCACTTTCAGAGCCAGCCCCCAGTGGGCGTTTGAGGTATTGCATGTTTTGGCACTTCTGCATTGGCTTAATTTTTCAGAAACAAAGTTTGCGCATTGTCTGAAATGACTTCCAAGCACTGACACCCACTAACGCTCAGACTAAACTCACTCTAATACAGGCTGCTTTCTTGTCGTTTTGAGGTCAGACTGAATGGAAAATCTTCTTTTGAGATGCTCGTGCTGTGTTGAGCCATTTCAGTCCGACACAGATCGCAGAGCACTATTTTACAATGTGTTTCTTTAAAAAATGACCACGTTAGTTCAGATTTTTGGGGATAAAGTGTCAAATTGCACCATGTGTCTGCAAAATTAGGGACGAATGTAAGCATTAAGACGCATTCCACGGACTGTAATTAATCCATGTAATCGAAATGCTTCGTTGCAGCCCTAATCAGGCCTCTTACAGTCACAGCGGAAAGTGTTTTGCATATTATATGTTGTAAATAATCGATAACAGAAAGTAAAGAAAATTATATAATTATAAATTACATAGAAAGGAGGATTCCTTGCAACACAGACTATTATATCAATACAACTGAGCTCCACTTGACATTTGATGATGAAACACTTTTGGGTGTTTTGTTGACGATGATTCTCCCATTCTCTCTGCAGATGGGCTGAGATCAAGTGCCTGAAGGAAGTTTGCATGTGATTTGCATTTGACAAAAGTTCAGTAACCACCCAACTCTGAGTGATGTCAGGAGTACAGTTCCTGACGTGATTCACGATATCCTGATTTGCCCTATTATACGACTTTTGTCTGCTGTTGACTGTAATTTGTCAGTTGACTGTAACATCCCTTAAATACCTTAGTTTTTATATACATTTTGGTGCATAACATGCTTTTGTCCCTTTTTTGTCCTTGAATAACCACAATACACAACTGTGTTGAGAAAAAAAAAGCATCTTAGACTGTCCAATACGTTAAACTTTAAAGGTCCCATATTTTCCTATTCCTTAACAAGTTAACAAAAGGTCTGAGAGTTTCCCCAAAGCTGTGTGTGTGTGTGTGTGTGTGTGTGTGTGTGTGTGTGTGTGTGTGTGTGTGTGTGTGTGTGTGTGTGTTAATGCTCCAGTTGAAACACCCCTATTGCATTTTTTCATGAACTCAAACTCCCTCCAAACACATCTATGTAAATGTGCTACTTCTGAGCCACACCCCTCCAGAGAAGAGAAGAGCTGAGCAAAAAGCTTGGGTTAGCTTGTTGGGAGAGGACGTCTTCTTATATATGTGTTCACAATAGGTGAAATCAAATTGTCATGTACGAAGTAAAAAAAGCGGTTAGCACTGGTTTAGCGGTTAGCACTGGCTTAGCTGTTAGCACTGGCTTAGCGGTTAGCACTGGCTTAGCGGTTAGCACTGCCGCCTTGCACCTCTAGGGTTGGGGTTCGATTCCCGCCACGGGAATTTGCAGATTTTGAAGTTTGAAGACATGCAGGTTAGGCTAACTGGCGTTCCCAAATCGACCGCTGGAATGGCTAAGAGACTGTCAAAAGAAAAATATATATTTTCCAAGTAAATCATTAGATTGCTAAGCAGGGGAACATCTGCTCCTATTTTCAATATTGCATCTAACCATGGTAAACTCAGTAGCTCAGTATCGCACTATTATGTTAAATGGAAAATCTAGCTTGCTAAACACTACCTTTCCTCTAAAATTAGCTCACAGTACTGCCCATGAGTGTGAGTTTACACTAAGGACCTTCACGGTTTCCCTTCTATAAAAACTCAATCTAAATGTGCTATACTTTATTTCTGTTATAATGCCAGGCAGCACAGTGATGATTTTATTACCCAATTGTGTTTCGATTACATTAGTAACAGAGGCTTGATATGGATCATGTTGCAGAAGTTTCACACACGCAGAGGTTTACGTAAGCGCTTCGGTCTGGGAGTCGTTTCCTGGTGTGTAGGTTGGCGGCTGCTGACCGCGCTAAGCGCTAACACTCGATCCTCGCGCTGGAATCAGGTCACTTTCTCCTCAATCAGCCAGAGAAGAGCGAGTTGGGAATTAAAATATTGGAGGGAAACCAGGGCTAAAACGGAAATTAGGTCTCACCCTCAAACACGTACATTTCCATTTAATAATTGAATGAACAAAAAAGAAATAATAAATCACACGCACACACACAGAAACACACACAATCTGGATTACCGTTAAGTAGTTTTGCAGATCATGTCAGAAAGAACTCTCGGGCATTCTAATATGTATTTGACAACAAATTTGAAAGTAGGTCAGCAAAATCACACACACACACACACACACACACAACGTGAGAGCTAATTGACAACTATACGACTCCATGTAGCAGGACCGGCAGTTAGACAGGAAGAGCCAAATGAAACCTCTGGTGCCAGCCAACGTTAATGCCATGAAGGTAAGCTTGCACAGCTGCTGCTGACAATCCAACACACACACACACACACACACACACACACACACACACACACACACACACAGTGGTTATTAGCACACACTAGCACTAGCAACTGCGCTCAATGTTGTTATAACTGCTGTAAATTCTCAGATCGCAATGCTGTCTGATACTCAATTCTGATTGGTCAGAAGCAGTTGACTAATTTAGGTTTATATTAAAGAATAAAGCATTTGTTCTAATACTATAATTTCTGGTAACCATATATACAGCTTGAACACACGAATGTGTGTTCATTAATTGTTTCACTGAAAACACATGTAGCATCAGAGCTACTCTTTTATGCCTTTGCACGGCTGGTTTATCTGATCTTTATCCTGATCTTACACTTAGTGCGTCACCACCAGTCAATCACTGCTCTCTACTTTCACTTTCTTTGGCCACCACACTGGAAATTGTACAAGAAAAGCTGAATGACTAGAACTGTAGCCACTGATTATGGACATAAGCCTAGGGTGATTTTTATTTGAATAACTGGATTATGCGAGGGGCGTTCAAATCAAACCGGGACTTTTGATTGTGCAGAATAACAGAACACAGTTAGCGTAAAAAAATTTTTTTATATTTCTCTATAGAATTTCCTGTTACATTGATGCAATTATCTCAGTGTTTCACTAGTGCTTGGATAACATCAAGGTAGAAAGTTTTCTCAGTATACTGGAGCTATGATCAGACTGCCTGTTTCATGTCTGAAACACTGGCCTTCCAGGAACTCCTTTTATGGCTCAAACATGTGGAAATGGCTTGGAGTGAGGTCAGGACTGTATGGTGGATGTGGAAATAACTCCCAGCTGAGTAATCGTGAATGGTTGTGTGTACAGTTCTACAAGTTGGTGACAAGTTATCAGATTTTCAAGGAACAGGCGTTCCTATCGCTGAATGTTCACGGGAACCGAGGGCTCCGAGCCACTCCGCCCCTTAATTCACGGACGCACGGCCTTCTTTAAAACGTTTGCACCATTCAAATATTTTACGAGTCTCATCACTGTGCTGTGCTTGAAGTCTGTTGTAAATGTCAGTTGGTTTTACACCTTCACTCACCAGCAAGTTCATCATAAATCCCAGTTTGACATGAACGCCCCCATATTGAACAAGAAAAAACATGATGCCAACAAATCAGTGGAGTTCACTCTCTTACTCATCATCTATACAACTTTATCCTGTATTCAGGGTTACGGGGGTCTGGAGCCTATCCCAGGAGGCTTAGGGCACGAGGCGGGATACACCCTGGACAGGCTGCTAATCCATCACAGGGCACTCACACATATACTCACTCACACACTACAGGCAATTTGAGAACAGCAATTAGCCTAATCTGCATGTCTTTGGACTGTGGAAGGAAACCAGAGTACCCGGAGGACAAGGCGACATTGCTAACCACTACACCACCGTACTGCCTATAGCAATGGAGTTATTGCTACTAAATACAATCTTAGGCTTATCAAGACATCTCCAACTTGACAGACATTCTTGAGTGTCCCTACAGTTTGGTTAGCATCAATTGTTTATCTAGCAGGCAACAAAGGCACTCTATCTAATGTTCTAAACAGAATGCTTCCTAATAACTCTTAACTGTTCATCTGAATTTTAATAACAGCCTTTCAGGGAAACGTTAGAGTGTGGAAGCCACTCAGGATCAGAGCTATAAAACTGAGAGGAGGCGAGGGTGTGTCTCTGCTGTGTCTTAAAATACAGCAGAAAAATAGGCCATGTGACCTGGATTAAGTCACAGACGGTTTTCAGAGACTAGGAAAAATGTGAGGCTCTCTCTGAATTTCAAGTTAAAAGAACAAACCGGGATCAAAGGCAAAGGGCCTGAAAGACAAACGAGCCCTTATCAGGATCAGCTGCATTACTGTTAACTCTAACAGTGTTACTGTCACATTAGAGCTGAAGGATCCAACCATAGAACGAAACTGTTTGCTCATTTCGAGCCTTCATTTGGAAAAAGAAGCATAATTACAATATATGGAAAATACAATGAAAACATTTAAAGCCTTACACCGCCAGGGTTCGATTCCCGTCTCTGTGTGCATGGAGATTGCATGTTCTCACCGTGCTTGGTGGCTTTCCTCTGGGTACTCCGGTTTCCTCCCACAGTCCAAAGTCATGCAGATTAGGCTAACTGCCGTTCCCAAATTTCCCATAGTGTGTGACTGTGTTTGGCATATCTGTTGCGATGAATTGGCACCCTGTCCAGCGTGTACCTCCCCTCGTGCCCTAAGCCCCTTTGGATAGGCCCCAGACCCCGACCTTGAATTCAGGATAAAGCAGTGTAGACGATGATGAGTGAGTGAGTGAGAGTAATCTTATACTGAGAAATAAAAAATTTATTGGCTTAAATTTGTCAACTTGTTAAGATGCCACTGTTTGTAGAATACATTTAGAGTAAGTGTAAACTGAGTAGCTTTTACTTTTGTCCAAGCTATCCCTTTGACACACTTTCAACTCCAACGTCAAAGTACATTGTTAATGTATTTTAATTTTATTCACCACTCAGCTATGATTGATTTGGACAAGATTATCACACCATCTCTTAATCCTCTTTTTATTATTATTATTATTATTATTATTATTATTTTTATTGGTATTTAACAACAACAAAAAAGCAGAGTCAGATCAATATACAGTCGACACCCACAGCAAACATTTAAATGCAAACAATAATCTGTTAATGTAAGAGTGAACATGGAGAAACCCAAGGGCAAAACAGTCAAGTAAAAGAAAACATAAAAGAAAGAAAGAGTCATGATTGTTCAAGTAGATCCCACAAAGGGACCCATATCCGCCAGAATAGTTCAGATTTATTCTGTAAATCGTATGTAAGTTTTTCCAATGGGAGAAGATTAGCCACTTGTGCCAAACACATCTTTAAGGTTGGTACACAAGATGATGACCAAAAGATAAGTATACATTCTCTTAATTCTCATAAACCTGGACTGATCGTACTGTAGGATGTCTGCTGTAGGTTTTTTTTTTTTTGGGGGGGGGGGGGAGGGGGATTTTTCCCCGATTTTCTCCCTTAAATTTAGTTGTGTCCAATTCCTCTCCGTCACTAGGGGGCTCCACATTAAGGCTACTACTACCACTCAGTCGGGATGGCTGAAGACTATCACGCGTTTCCTCCGAACCACGTGACGCCAGCCGCATCTTTTCGACTGCTCGTTCACTCACCGTTGGGGGGCGGCATAACACACTCGGTGGTCAGCGCTATCCGCTCCTTCCGCTTGCGTGAGCTCACAGACGCCCCTGATTGGCTGTAGAGCCGTGATTAATGTGGGAGCACATTAATCTCATCCCTCCACTCTGAGAGAGCTCGGACAGTCAGCTCTCTCTAGACCTCCGGCTGCGAGAGGTTACAGCATCACCCGGGAATCGAACTCGTGATCTCCGGTTGATAGGGCGAGCACTTTACCATTGCGGCACATAACTTTACTATTAATAAACCTCATGTAAAGTAAAATGCATTAATCAGAGGTGGAGGGTAACTAAGTATTTATATTTCATGTATCTGCACTTTACTTGAGTAGTTTTGTTAATGCTTTTTACTTTTACTTCACTACATCCTGCAGCAAATATCTGTCCTTTCTACTTCACTTCATTTCTGCAAGCTGTTGATTTTTTTTCCATATACATTTATGCTTTTTTTTTAAAGGCTACTGTGATACTTTTGATACTTAAATAAATTTTAAGGTGAGTACTTTTGCACCTTTACTTAAAGAGTAATGTAAATGGAGGACTTCTACATCTACATCTATATCTAGGCATTTGGCAGACGCGCTTATCCAGAGCGACTTACATTTTTATCTCATTACATCTGAGCAATTGAGGGTTAAGGGCCTTGCTCAAGGGCCCAACAGTGGCAACTTGGTGGTTGTGAGGTTTGATCTGGGATCTTCTGAACCGTACTCCAATGCCTTAACCACTGAGCTACTCCTGGACTTCTACTTCTACTTGAGTAATATTTTACCTAGGGTGTCTCTACTTTTACTTAAGTACAGGATTTGTGTCCTTTGTCCACTACTTGTATTACCTGATGTTTAAATGTTGACATCTGCTCTTTGAATGTTAGGTATACCACGTTAATTTATCAATGTTAGGTATACCACGTTAATTCTGAGACTTAATAATTTGTTTTCTTAATCTAATCTTTGGAGTGATAAGTATTGATTCATATTTTGGATTTTTGATATGTGTCCCTACAAGAATAGGAATATCTGACAGTTTAACCTTGTAGGGACATTTGTCTGGGCCCCGTAATGTTTTTTGTTTTAACAGTTTCAATACATAAGGTTTACCTTCAGCTACTGAGGTTAAGGTTTGGGTTAGGGGTTAGGGTTAGCTCATGTATAGATTCTAGATTTGCTACATTTAAATAGGAAGGTCCTCACAAGGAAAGTAAGTCAGGTCTGTGTGTATGTGTGTGCTTTCTGTTGCACTAGTTGCTTAGACACCTACTGCAGTGTATGCCTTAACATGAGCCACTTCAGGGGACAAAGTTTGGAAATAAAGTCTCTCTCTCTCTCTCTAACACACACACATATAAGTGTAATTATATATCTGTAAGTAATATATGTATGTAAATGGTATATATCTGTCTACGACAACTAGTCATTCGTATGAGAAGGGGAAAAGTTCTCGTTTCTCTGAATAGTCTAACACACACACACACACACACACACACACACACACAATAATAACTGGAATACTATCCTTGCTGACCTGTATTCCTGTGCTTCACCTACCCCTAAAAAAGCACAGGTCTTAATATAGGACAGCCACAATGTCAAACTGTCCAGTATTCCCAAATTTAGTTGTTCTGCAAATAACTAAAATGTATGCACCCCCCCCCCCAACAGTTGCCAGGAAACACGCTTGAAACAGTGTACTTCAAAAGTATGTAGAACCCCCCCCCCCCAACCCCCAAACAAATTACCCAACACTGCTCCTCTTTCTTTCTGTCTTTCGCCACATTCTCACCCCCCTCTCCTCTCAACCTCCCTCAGCAGGACCTCTGTTCTCTCGCTCCGTCTTTCTCCCTCGGTATCGCTACTGTGAGTGCCAGGAAACCAAACCAGCTACACATTTTACACCAAAGCTGTGCAGCGCCTTCTCCGAGATGTCTGAATTTATTTCACAGAGATCTTGATGTGATCTTAATGAGGCCTGCCCGCTCCTGTTCTCTCTTTCTTTCTCATCTATAAAACTATGAGGAAACCCAATGGACTTACCAGATCGTGACATACTTGTGCAAGCGTGAATTCAGGATTATGTAACAGGGAATGCCGAATGTGCAACTTCAGCACTGTGTGTATGTGTGTGTGTTTGTGAGTGTGGTCTTCGTGTGGGCTCTGTCTCTTGATGCAGTAGGAGACCAAATCATTTAAGGTCTAGACTCCAGGCTTTTCTCTGGGCCATTTTTAAATAGAGGTGCTGAGCCGAGATCAAGGCTTTTTCCAGGTCAGGACAATATACGTTACCTTTTAGAGGACACTGATTAAAAAACAACAGACAGATATTCAAATATGAGAAAATGCATGCAAATGTTCCAACAATTCATAAAGGTATTTTATTATTGATGTACCATGGTGTTTTTGAATAGTGTTCTGATTACATACTGTATGGTATTCAATTATTTTCTCTTTTGCAACAGTAGTTCCAAATCATATGCAAAACTCTCTCAGATTATTACTATTGTTAAAAAACATTTCTCACAACATGTTTTTGTTAAATGCGAGGCCTGTCGACTATGCAGATGTGATTAAATGACAGCTACCACTACTGCCAATGATCAGAAAATTGATCACAGGATAAAAATATTATCACATGCTTATGACACCCAAACTAATGGTGCAATTAACTTATTTCTTTTGAACCTCCGTAACCAGCTACGTTTAATAATAGTAAAAGATGATCTGTATATACACAGCACAACTCCTTCAAAGTTTGAGCTGCTGCATTATTTATCACTTACGATTTGACATTCTTAGATCTACAATTAGTCACAATGTTTAGTCACTGTACTTTCTTTGTTTTTTTCTTTGATTCTGTGTCGATTCTATTCGGGCTCTACGAAGGAGTCGACACGAGTGGCCTATGGCCTTGTGAGCATCAATACATGTGTCGCTCTGCAATTATGGTTGATTGATGTTTACAAATTAACATAATGTGTGATTGGTTTTGTGATCGTTTTGTGCTGGTTGGCATCCAGGGGGTACCCCACCTTGTGTGTGTCGGCCACCAGGCCCCCTGTAATCTTACCCAGGACACACACGACGGAAGGATGAATTTATGACCAGATAAGTGTACACACTGTATATATACTGAATACGGGGAGATTTAGACCAAACCAAGCTCATCAAAAACTGTTGTGGCCAAAAATAACTACTAGAGTGGGCAGGATTGGTCAGAATTCTTTGGAAGTAGGCCGCAGTGTGATAAAAAAAAAACAAAAAAAACAATCCCCTAGCAGATTGGATTCGACCCACCTGTGCATCATAGCAGTCTCCAAAAGCGGCTGATAAATAAAACCCTCTAATTATGGGGTACTGTGATACTGTAGCAGTAATACCATGTCAAGAAACTATTTTCACATAGAAATTAGATTTTGCATTGTAGTTTACTTTTTTCTAATTGGATTCCAGCAAACAGTATTTTGAAAAAAAGAAAAGTTGGCACTTTTTAAATTATTTTAATCTATTTTGACAGCACAGCGCTGTTAAATCATTTAATCCGAGTCATCAGAAATTGGTTCATAACTGTAGCTCTGCCAGTAGTTTTAGCTCAATTCAAAGTTTATACTAATGCAGCCATTCTTGCAGACACTGTTGTTTCCATAGCAACAACTTACACAGAATGTGTCTAGCAGATACTGTACAGTGCCATGATTTTAAATGATGATGTCATTTATTAAGGGGGAAAAAAGCTGTCCAAACACATCTGGACTTATGTGAAAAAAAAAATAAATCGTCTCCCTTGCTATCATGAATGAACTGTGATTTTTGTATTTCACTTGCCACATCGAGGCCTGATTACTGCCAGACTTATTGAATCAAGAAATCAAAAGTATTTGATGATCTCAATCATTTAAATGTGACTAATATGCAAAAATAAATAAATACAAAATCAGGAAGAGAGGAAAATATTTTTTTCATGGCACTGTACATAATCTCAGGCTAATAGACTATATAAACAGATGTTTAACAAAGAAAAAAATATTTTATGTTTTTAATTTACACCTTGTCCATTTATTCTATTAGCTTAAAAAAATTAATTGGGAAATCCTACGCCAATAAATCAAGTGTATTTTATAGCATAGTATAGCTTGAACCACTTAAATCACATCTTTGTTATAAAGGTTTATAAAAGGGAGGTCGAAGGGCGGGGTGTGTAGTAAACTTGATTTACATTATATTTACATTTATTCATGAGGCAAGTGCTGTTATCCAAAGTGCTGCACAGTCAGAGACTGGTGTAAATGTGCAATCACGGATTAAGACAAATTTATTTTAAAGAGAGAAAGACTTTAATATAAGGTTTTACTTCACAAAATAAAAAAAATACACAGAATGAAATGAAGCTGTGCATCTGGGACGATTTCTTTCTAACCCGCACAGTGCATCAGTGACACTCGTGATCAGGTGAATACACCGACTGACACGCCCTGCAGATCTGATCTACACTTGAGTGAGTTCTGAGGGTGATGAACATTAACAATGTGGATTATTTTGCCTACCAGACTTTATTTTCTACAAATGCATTTGGAGGAGAAACTGAAAGTAAACCGACTATACACACAATGGAGTGTACATTGTCCATTCAAAGTACAAATAACCCACACCGACAGATGACATTAGATTTTAGTTTGAACTTAAGCATTACATTACTGTATATGAAGTTTGGGTTTTAAAAAACGATCATAGAGCTAACAGCACTGTTTGCTCAGTATGCAAAGCCAAGACTGACACGTTAAGGAAAACAGGATGAACTTGTTTAACGACTACGGAAGCACCGCAAAGAGTGTGCAGAAAACTCGGGATAACACAAAGACTGCATGTGAACAGCGCCACAGCCAGAAATAGCGCAGAAGTAAGCAGTGGAAAGACATTGCTGGTGATGCTAGAGATACGCTGAGCATTTGCTTTCATACACATTTTTCACATTTCTTACAAATTTTCTTGTGATTGTGAAAAGCTGCTTTGCGATAATGACAGGTGTTAAAAGTGCTATACAAATAAAACTGAATTGAATTGAATTGAATTTTACCTGGCCAAGGATATACAGTACTATAGACTGTGTAAAAAGAACTGGACAGCCCCTTTGTGACATAACCTATAGGTTTTCTGAAGAGCTCAACTGTGGTAACCATTGGTCGATCCATAACATGGCAAATTGCCGAAAAGAATGGAGCCTGGCTGTTGGTTGGAACACACCTAATTACCTCAAGCTTGCTAGCTTAGCATATAAATTAACATTGGCTGTCTCAGCATTTTAACAAAGCTAAAAGTTAAGCTAGCACGCTTGAGCCTGGCTGTTGGTTGGAACACGGCTACTTACCTCAAGCTTGCTAGCTTAGCATATAAATTAACATTGGCTGTCTCAGCATTTTAACAAAGCTAAAAGTTAAGCTAGCACGCTTGAGCCTGGCTGTTGGTTGGAACACGGCTACTTACCTCAAGCTTGCTAGCTTAGCATATAAATTAACATTGGCTGTCTCAGCATTTTAACAAAGCTAAAAGTTAAGCTAGCACGCTTGAGCCTGGCTGTTGGTTGGAACACGGCTACTTACCTCAAGCTTGCTAGCTTAGCATATAAATTAACATTGGCTGTCTCAGCATTTTAACAAAGCTAAAAGTTAAGCTAGCACGCTTGAGCCTGGCTGTTGGTTGGAACACGGCTACTTACCTCAAGCTTGCTAGCTTAGCATATAAATTAACATTGGCTGTCTCAGCATTTTAACAAAGCTAAAAGTTAAGCTAGCACGCTTGAGCCTGGCTGTTGGTTGGAACACGGCTACTTACCTCAAGCTTGCTAGCTTAGCATATAAATTAACATTGGCTGTCTCAGCATTTTAACAAAGCTAAAAGTTAAGCTAGCACGCTTGAGCCTGGCTGTTGGTTGGAACACGGCTACTTACCTCAAGCTTGCTAGCTTAGCATATAAATTAACATTGGCTGTCTCAGCATTTTAACAAAGCTAAAAGTTAAGCTAGCACGCTTGAGCCTGGCTGTTGGTTGGAACACGGCTACTTACCTCAAGCTTGCTAGCTTAGCATATAAATTAACATTGGCTGTCTCAGCATTTTAACAAAGCTAAAAGTTAAGCTAGCACGCTTGAGCCTGGCTGTTGGTTGGAACACGGCTACTTACCTCAAGCTTGCTAGCTTAGCATATAAATTAACATTGGCTGTCTCAGCATTTTAACAAAGCTAAAAGTTAAGCTAGCACGCTTGAGCCTGGCTGTTGGTTGGAACACGGCTACTTACCTCAAGCTTGCTAGCTTAGCATATAAATTAACATTGGCCAGCTTATCATTTTAGCAAAGCTAAAAGGTAAGCTAGCAAGCTTGAGCCTGGTTGTTGGTTGTAACACGCCTAATTACCTCAAGCTAGCTAGCTTAACATATAAATTACCATTGGCCATCTTAGCATTTTAGCAAAGCTAAAATGTAAGCTAGAAAGCTTGAGCCTGACTGTTGGTTGGAGCACGCTTAATTACCTCAAGCTTGCTAGCTTAGCTTTGCTAAAATGCTAAGATGCCTAGTGTTAATTTATATGCTGTAAACATTACTCTGAATGAACCGTCATTTCATGTAGTTACACTACAACTATGCCCTATAAAGTTATGGCTTAAATATGGATACATTTTTGGCCTAACAGAATTTTAACTGATAGATAAATGATTATTTAAATAAAAATTCACCTCAAAGTTGTCATGAATGAGAAATCTAACTATGGCGACCATATTTTTTGTTGTTGTTTTTTTTATACCAGAAAGCAAATGTTTATTTTTATTGTGAAGTTGGACATGGGGGTTCTATGGGGATTGACTTACTTTTAGAGCCACCCTAGTGGTCATGTGAGGAAATGCATATTTTGGTGCTTCCAGGTTGGACTAATCGTTTAGAACATGGTTCTGTTCAGCTTGAAATTCCCTGAGAAGTGCACTACACAGTGTTCAGCCATGCTAAGTGCTATTCCAAACCACAGGGAGTGAAACTGTTCAGTTTAAAGGGAAAGTAAACGGTGTTGGGAACAAGTGAACAATGGGTCTCCAGAAAAGGGAATGAAACATTAATGAGGATGATATAATATTAATATGACAATATTTTTTTATTACATTTAATTGATAACTACTATATAGACTAGTAATTTGTCTGTAATCATTTCTTCATACATTTTGTAAATTAATCAAATAAGTTAACTAACTTATACACATTTCAAAAGAATATTTTATAACAATATCAGTTTTGATTTCAATAAATATTCCATATATCATTTCCGCGGTGTAAAATTTCCACATTAGCAGCAACAGTGAGGGAAGTTCCCTTATCCGACATTCCCTGCAGAGAAATGGAACGCAGCCCAAGAGGTTGCCACCAATCAAAACAGACAAATACTGTCTAATTTATGTGACTTCTAAAAATAGTTCATCTTAGTTGCAACCTTCTTTATGATTTAAAAGATTTTGAACTATGATGCTGTAAGACAACCTACGAACTAGAACTTTAACAATAAATGTCATGATAAGTACAGGACTGACATGAGAGGACGTCTTCTGTCCTAATGCAGTGTTAAATATCCAACATTAGTACAATTATGTAAAATGCTATTCCGGTTGTTGTTGTTTTTTTAACCTTACAGCTGCCCTTAAACTTCCAATTTGTACAGTAAAAACAAATGGCAAATTCAGCAGCCGAGGTAAGAAAAGGGGCGTCCTCTGGTCTTTTGCATATTCCTTTATTACTTTTACTTTTATTGTAGCTGCATGTTTTTTTTTATTGTAACTGATCTTTGCAACTTTTAGTTGACCAATATTCTTATTATTAAAGCATATTTTCATGCTGATGACTGAAGGATGAGAGCATGCGGATTTGCAAGGTCGTGTCAGCACTACCGTCGTGCTACCCCTATCTAGCATTTCCCAGCGCAACAGCTGTCCCCTTTAATCCGTGTGTGTGTGTGTGTGTGTGTGTGTGTGTGTGAGTGTGAGGTAGAGAGAAAGAATCAGAAGCTACATGTCATAATCGCATCTGTACTGATCAATACAGTATCAGCTCGTCTTCTTTTTCTCTTTCTCTCTAGACACACACACAGCGTACATTTATCATCTACAGAGAACACTAATCGAATTGAGTCTTGATCATAACGCGTGTTCCCGTGCTTCACCCGGGTATCGAACACTCTGTAACCCGATAGGCTGAAGGAGAAGAACCTCGAGGCTTGTGTAACGTGATAAAGCGAAACACGATAGCTAGCGACTGTTCGTTTCGGAGCAGGGCAGCTGCTCTGAGCATTTTCATGTCAAAATATCTGAACAATGTCACACCCTGGCCCGTTCTCATACACCCATGAGGATTGAATGAGGTCGACCAGATTCGGTTACCCATAATTCCACTTCCTGTGGTGGATAAGAAACACATGGTCGCTGCAGGAGACATGATCACTTCAAAAAATTTCACGTCCTTCCAAAAGCTACATTCTATCCGCTGGGAGGAAATCACCACAGTGTGTGTGTGTGTGTTCATTCTAACACTGTTAACAGCTCTTTGGAAGCAGCAGGGTGCTGAGCTATTTCAGCCTGGCTATTTATGAAGCACTCCCCATCACAGCTGCTTCTGCATTTACCCCTGACATACCTCCACAGACACAGACACAGTCACATACACACTCACACACACACACACACACACACACACACCTTATCACCCTTCTGAGGACTTTGCTTTGACATAATTATTACACTAATACATGCTCCGATACACCTAAACCTAACCTCCAATCCTAAACCCAACCTCGAAGCAGTATTTTTTAGGTGACCGACTTAAGTAATTAAAGTAGTTATTAATATTAAAATAATCAGCGCAAAGCTGTGAGAAACTACTCGATTTCTATTGGATGATCGACTATTGTTTTTCAGTTTGGATAAAAAAAATATTTCATACATTTAGATTTACACTACAATTCAAACGCTTGAACACACCTTCTAATTGCATAGTTTCCTGATTTGTATTTCTTTCTACACTGTAAAACGCAATAATCTCCTTTAAACAGTTAATATTGACATGTGTTGACTACTCATGCTCTGTAAATCCTTCATAACGGCTCTAATCCGAGATGCTGAGGTGATTTCTGAGGGAACTGGTAACTCTAAATTAACTTCTCCTCTGCAGCAGAGGTAAGTTTTGGTCTTGATTTCCTGGGAAAATCTTCATGAGAGAGTTTCATCATGGTGCTTGATGTGTTTTGCAAATGTACTTGACACAATACTGTTCTTGAAGGACTATTCCAGAACAGCTGACCTACATGTCTTAAAATAACAACTGACTGTTGGTGTTGTTGCTTAATTACCTAATGCCATGTGTGTTATTTCATAGTTTAAATACAAGAAATCCAGTATTGTTCCAGAATACAGAAAATAAATCCAAATGCGTGTCCAAACCTTTGACTGGTACAGTAAAAAGAATATTTTTTCGACAAAACAGACATGTAGAAAACTAGGTGGACCAGCAAAAATACCTCACACAGATAGAGCGAACATACAGGGAGAGAGAGAGAGAGAGAGAGAGAGAGAGACATACTGACAAAAAAAAAACAAAAGAATTAGGGTCAGGGTTTCAGCAAGAGAGACAAAAAACTGGAATGAAAATTGATTTGTTCTACTTTCCGGTCAGTAGCCTGATAGACACAAGAGTGACAGATAAAAAGAAAGAGAGAGAGACAGTGAGACCTCCTCACGCCTCATTCTCACCAATGAGCGTCAGCATTAAAGAATGCATCCCACCATAGAAGTGAAATAGGTGTCGAGCGACAGCACATACTACGCACCACACAAGCATGTAAAGATCTACAACTTCACCTAAAAACAGGTCGCGGTATTTATAGCGAGGCCTACATCTTGAACATCTTCTACCCCTGAGATAAGACGGAGAGAAACTTTCAATCAGAATCTATGAATAGAGTACACTGGCACATAGCGCAAACTGGATGTAATTGTAGAACTTTTGAGGCACTGTGATTGTGAGTTAGTTACCATGGCAACAAGAACCAATTGGTGAGGGGAAACAAGACCTTTTAGACCTTTATTACAAATGATACTGCTGCTTATGTCTATTGTTAATAATGGAACACAGTTATAGAAATGTGCATTTATGGCTTTATGACTTTGGTGTTAGTAAGTAGTGTAGATAGTGGCAGTTAAATACGCCTTAAACAAGCAGAAAACTGTCTCCTTGTGGACTTTAGCATTTAGCATGTAGTTATGTTTGAAATTAAAGGTCTCATAAATGACCTTTTTTAACAAGTTAATACAGATGTCAGGACTCCCCCAGATGTTAAAGACGAAATCTCCATTTCTTTCATACCTTAAACTCCCTTTATGTTACTTCAGTTTCTATGTAATAGATTGAAGCAACAAGTTGATATTATATGATGTCACAAAAAGGAAAAATCTAATTGTTTTGTTTAAGTCCAAGACCTTTTAGACTATTTAAAATAAAAAAAAAACTTTTTTTGTTTGTTTTTGTAGGAAACACACACCAGAAGCATTTGAAAGTCTAAAAAGACTATAAAGTGAAACATTTATTCACTCTATCTACACTGAATGATAGTTAACTGGAGTGACCTATGACTTCATACTACTGGTCACTCCAGCATTTAGTCAATACGGCTTGAATGAGTAGGAAAAAAATATTTGCCAGTATAAATATAAAAAACAAAAGCAGGGAATTTTTTTGATGTTTTGGCCTACATACACTGAAGATGCACTTGAATGACTAAAAGGTCAGAAAAAACATTATAAGAAACGTTCATTCATTCAAGGCATCCACACTGAATGATGGTTGGCTGGAGTGACCTATGACTTCATGCCATTGCCTTTCTTGCTGTAAGGCAAGACATAATACATTGTTGAGGACTCCAACCTCCTGGCAACCTACAGGCACACACACACACACACCAAACAGCCTATAACACGTCTGGACTGTAGAGAAAACTGGAGCACTTAGAGGAAACCTACTGAGCACAAGGAGAACATGCGAAATCCCCACACTCCAGACTGGAGATGATATTCGAACCCCTGGATGTGAGAGGCAGCAATACTAATCACTAAACCACTGTGACTCTTGAAATTCACATTTGTGACCTGATTTGTGTAATATGACATCCTGTCAGGTATACCATGCAATATCCCTGACCTTCAATTTCCCCTCAAAGGACAGTTTTCAGCTGTATAGTAAGTGTCCAGGTTAGGCAAAAGGCCTATCTGAATAATTTGGTCATGCTTGGCTTCTGTTGAATGAGTCTAGGAAACTTTCGAAAAATTTATTAGTGAATTTTCACTTTTGGAGGTCGGGCTACAAGAACAGATAACCAAATCCAATGCTGTGTGTTAAAGGTAAACTGCATAATAAACAATATATTGTTTTATATATACACTATATGGACAAAATATTTAGCCAAACCTATACATATACTTCAATCTGGAGTAGGTCCCTATTTTGCTGCTATAACAGCTTCCACTCTTCTTGGGTGTTTCTGTGGGAATTCATGCCCATTCATTCTGTAGAGTGTTTATGAGGTCAGACACTGATGTTGGATGAGAAGGCCCGGCTAGCAATCTCTGTTCCAGTTCATCTCAAAGGTGTTTGATGGGGTTGAGATCAGGGCTCTGTGTCAGGGCCAGTCAAGTTCATCACCAAACTCATCGAACCATGTTTTATTGTCCTTGGTTTGTGCATTGGGAACAAATGGCAGAACTAGGAATAGGAATAGGAATAGAAAAGGGCCTTCACCAAACTGTTGCCACAAAGTTGGAAGTATAACATTGTCCAAGATGTCTTGGGATGCACAAGCATTAAGATTGCCCTTCAGTGGGGATAAGGAGTCTGATTGAAACACCTGAATTCAATACTTAACTGGTTTGTCCAAATTTTTTTGTCCATATATACTGTATATACCGTACATACGTGTGTGTGTGCGTCACTAGAAAGATCTGGATATTTGTGTTTGGGCTCTAAATTGACGTCACACTTGGGCTGACTACAATTAAATATTTTGTAATTTATTATTATTATTATTATTATTATTATTATTATTCACTAAGTACGACCACGTGCGAATGTCGAATTTAATTCACACGCGCGAATATATCGCACGTGATATCACGGCTGCACTGTTTGTGCGCGTGCCGCCTGCCTCCGTAACCCGATGCACGCGCTAACTGGTACTGGCAGGCCATATCCATCTACCACTCACTCACACACACACACACACAACAGGTGACGGCACAATATTAATAGCTCTTCATCTATAAATTCATGCCGCGTTATATTAAAATTCCACAAAGATACATAAACATGACGTGCTCTAAAGGAAGCGCGCGCGCGACATCTGACTGACCTCGATCCATTTCTGCGCCTCCTGAAAAGCAGGTCCGGAGCTGCACTCGGCGGCTTCGTGGTGATCCGGTCGGGAACCGGAGCCCTCATCAGCACTGGCCATTTGCAGAGGAAGAAGTCCGCGCGCAGTCCCGATTCCCCGCAGCACTGTATCAAACAAATCCTGATAGCCTGGATGGTGCCGATGAGCTGCTGCCGCCGCACGAGCTGCTGTAATTTGCACCCAGAGCACCAGCGCAGTGCTCAGCACAGTCTGAGCTAAAAATACGATGCAGGGGCAGAGAGAGAGAGAGAGAGAGAGACGCAGCTCCGCGCTCAGCCAATACCAGAGGACAGCAGTGTGCACGAAAACAATGGAGGAGTTCCGTTATCGCTCCGATTCCCTCCGTCTGCTGCGACCAAATGCCTCTCCAATGGACGTGTCGTGCACTACGTAGTGCAGTCTTTCACGCCATACGGAGTGCACCTATTTAGACGGTGGTAATGTATTTGGAATACTGCCCTTCTCTCGCGCGCGCTCCTGGTTTAGAAAACGCTGCGCTGTTTTTGTGATTTATATTGAAACTATTATCACAGGATACTGAATCAGCTACAGTTTGCATGTTTTACCTGAAAGGTCACCTTCTTCACTCAAAAAATGTAATCGTTTATTCATTCATTTTGGTGAATTGACAGCTGGTTTTGAAGCTAGCCAATTCATCTTCTATACCGCTGATCCTGTACTGGGCGCCGGTAGCGCAGGAGACTTTGGGCACAAGGCGGGTGATGCCTAGGACGGGGTGCCAATCCATCGCAGGGTACACACACAGTGTCTTTAAAAACTGCTCAATTTGATTTCATATATCCTGCCAAAGCATGACTTCATCCTGGCTAGGACATCACGTAGTTGGAATTTGAATTCAAGTTATGAATGTGAACTTTGAATAACATCTGTGGGAGGTTTTAAATATGGTGGTGACAATGGCCTCTCTGCTCACTTTAGAGACACCAGTTCATTAACCAGCAGAACTCAGGGAAAACCCTGCAGACACAGGGGAAAACGTGAAATTCCTCTCAAACACCCCCATACTGCCTTGGAAAAAAAAAAAAATGTAGTGAATTAATATTTTGTCAGTTTATTCAGACCACACTAATATCCGATTTTTTAAAATATTTTTTTTACTGATCTGGATATTTTTTTTATCATGTTCATTTAGATTAGCCCTTATTTGTGCTATTTGTAGATCATTTACAAATTACACACACAACTGTTAAACAGTTTCTTCACATTTATTTATTAACGACATTAGCAGTGACCACAAAAAGAGAACAGTTTCCCTGTTAGCCAGAATGGGAAATATTTGCACTAAACAGGGTCACTGAAACCCCCAATATCACTCATTCTTTGCTTAATAGTTCAGCATAGCACTTAACACCAGATTACACACGCTTCCTGGCGAGGCTTGTGCCCGAATTCCAGGCCAATCAGCATTAAGTTCAGAAGCTGAAAGCTCATTTAGAACTGAACCAAATCACAAGAGCATGTGTCAATTAGGCAACTTGTTCAAATATTATAAACAACTTACAAACAGAACAGAAGCCTGATAGCTATGAAGAAAGGCAGAGAAGATATTGAACAGTATGCGAAATTTAGAAGCAGGCAGTTTGTGTGAACTGTGCAGGACTGATGTGCTCTGGCCTGTAAGGGAGGGGGAAATTTTTGGTCATTTGATCAACGTTGGGTACAGCTCATCTTCAGGCCTTACAAAGAGCCACAGCAGAGAATCGCACCTCCCCTTTCTCTCGCTCTGTAAATCCACGACATACCTTTGCAGCATCCTACAGACAGAGAAATGTATTCAGTATTTAGTTCATACTACTATCATTTAATACCCCCCCCCCCCCAAAAAAAATGTAATAAGTTTCAATTAAACATTACCATGACAAAGCTATCTGGTTTTGTTGCACCATGGTTTACAGGTCCTTTCATTCTGCCATCTGCAAATACACATTTTAAATCAAAACACAATGTAGGGCTAAACATTTTAACTAAATGACCCAATGCAAGGAAATACATTTATCAGAATTCATTTTCAATATACAATGCAATCTTTTTACATTTTTATAATATTTCATACATTTTTAATGCATTGTTTGTGCACACATCACATAAAAACTACTGAACGGATGTTAAAACCTACAGGTAGAGAAGATATGCTACTTTGAAACGTAGATAGAAAGGGGAGGGGGACCTTGGGAAACAAACAAACAGTTTCTTTCAAATTTCAACAGATGGCGCTGTACATTTAATACGTTCAGTTGAAATCTGCTTAATAAACGTGATCCTCCGCACTTTTGCATCATCAATGTCTTGAGATCACAGACCTGGTTTAGTTGCAATCGTACAATTCCTTTAAAAGGAGTACATCAAATTCTTTTGGATGCATTTTGCACATGACCTAAAATAACAGTCTGTGTTAAGAAAAGCCATGACATGCAATGTGAAAGTTGTTCAGCTCAATGATTTCTTAATGTGTACTGGTTTTTACATGCATACATGTGTATGAGCTATGCAGCAAAATCTCACTCAGGCATCCTAATGGCAGCAAATTCATACACTAGGACATCAGCACTTTCATAGCCATGATGTAATGGTCATATAGTGCTGAGGTCATAATGCTTGGGGCCAAAAATACTTTGTTAGCTCCCAATAGATGTTTGCTATTTACAATGTTTATAAGTAATTGTATAGTGTCAGTGCAGCATTGCTGCTGATGAATACTTAATTATACTCCTAGGGGCATTTAAATAAAAGTACAGTATTTAATGTAACTCAAATATAACTTAAGCTAAACAAACATCTATACATGATGCCAATATTGTTAAAAATTAAAAATGTTACTTGGCCTCAGACATCGCTTAACATGCAGAAAGACTTTCCTCACTTAAAACAAATCTGTATTAATTTAAAAGGACAAGTTGTCTCCAATTTATTAGTGAATTTTAAGTGGATTATTAACTGTAAAGCAACTGTAATGCAAGTTTAGCAAAGTAACAAGCAAGCCATACCACATGTTCACAGTGTAATAAAAGTGATAACCTACCGAGTTCATGAAGCTGACCGTTTACGTTGACAAAGGTGATGAAGTGAAAGTTGACCTTGTCGGCTTCAGGCTGATTCTGAAGGGGTTAAAAATAAATGACCACAATACAATTAAACAGTAACATTTTCTTTGTGTGGGTGTGAATGTGCACGTTTCTTACACGACACTGTCCCTCAGCTGCAACTTCATCATGAGCTGTCTGGATTGCCTGTGAAGTACAAGAATAGTAAAATCTTCCTGGTCAAAAAAAAACAAACAATAAAACAGCAAGTCTATAAATGTACATAAAATCAATTAAAAATAAATGTTAATTTAAAAAAATTAATTTCATTAAAAAATAAAAATCAAGCCCCATCAATGTTGCATGTGACTGAAGCTCCACCTACTGTTAGAGCCACATACTGCAGAAAGAAGACAGACAGGGTGGAAGACTTTCTAATTCAATATGAACAAATAGAAAGCACTTAACCAGCCTCCTGGTGTCCATTTTCATTTTTCACTTATGCTGCAGGAGTACCTTATTTTGCTCCAGCTGTTTGGCTCGTTCATCAGGGGACATTCCGGCAGTTTCTTCTAGAAATTTCTTCAAGGCAGAATCACCTTCTGGAAAACGACAAAATGGATCTCTAAAATCTCTCTCTCTTCCTGAAAAATTCTGTTTGTAGTGCAACTCTGAAGTAGCTGCAATCGGATATTACAGCTATGGCATATACAGTGCCACCCTGGATGCACCATTTATCAAATGGGTGTGCCAGCAAAATAAATGACTCAAAATTAACAATAAGATCTGCATGAAGAGTTGTCAGGCATCCAAGTTACTGAAACCTAACTACTAAAAATTTATTAATACTAAACAGCAAGATTAGATTAGAAAGGACTGCACAAGGCGAACTGACCAAAACTGAGTTGATCCCGATTGTTGGCCACGGCATGCAGCAATCCAACAGACCCACAAGAGTTTACAATTGTCTGACTCAGAAAGTAGACGTCCTTGCATGGGTCAACCGACTGCTTGGAGCGAAACTCCTCATGCTGAAAAGGAAATGGGAATCAGATAAAGATCAAATCAATCATCATCAAGCACAGCATGTTGTCATATAGAATTAATGCCATCAAGGCCGACAATATACAGTACCAGCATCACCGCACTATTTGGAGAAGTGTGCGTTTCACCTGTTGTGTCAGGGGGAAGAGGAGCATCAGGGCACAGCAGGGCGTGGGCACCCCAGCCAGGGCTTCGTCCTCCAAGCCCAAGACATCCACAAAGTGCCAGTCTAGCTTCACACCAAGCTTACTCAGCACCTACAATCAAAGGTCACAGACGAGCTAGTTACTGACACCCACAGGAAGCCAATTTCTGGATCACAGACATCAGGCCATGATGTAATGTCAATTAGAGACGTCACAAACAATACAACACAAATCTTTATACGACTTGTATATTTTATACATACATTTTACAACCTAAACATCAGTACCAATTAAACTATACCCAATAAAACCAAATTGGTGGTAAACGCCGGGAGAAATTAGGCCAAAATCCATCCAATAAGACAGTTATCCAGTTTTGTAAGAGCAGGTGGCTAAAGCCGAGCCTACGCCCATTCCCGGAGGAACGTTAGTTTTCTCACAAGCTTCTCCCATGACTCAGCAGTCTCACCTTATTCAGCATCTGCAACAACAATAATAAAAATGATACATAATAATAATTCATTTAAATATAGATATACGTTAACAGATGATCCATAAAAAGTGGGGGGGAAACATGATAAAAACAATAAGCACTAACCTCAGGGTTTATTTCCATCGCTTTCCACTCCATATTTGCGGGTGATTTATTTATTTTTCGCTTTTTTTCTCCTCAGAAAGCTAACAGGCTAACGAATCAATCCAACGAGATTTAAAAATATAAAACCGTGCACGCGGTTGATATGCGAGCGGACATGTCCCATTTTTTTCCAGACGGGGGGTGTGTGTTTCCAAACACGTTTATTTGCCAAGGGTTTTCACGTGTCTCAACCTCTCAACTCTTTATTAATCACGATTCCGGAGTCGTGTTACTCGTACATTATTTTAATTAATAAAAATAAAAAGCTAGAAAAAAACAACAACAAAAATTCCATCTCCACTCGGAGTGAAAATAGACCAGTCCACAGTCAGATGATTCTAGAAACTACCAGTAACAGCCAGAAACGTCTGAATCAGTTCATACATCTAATCAATAGTTTCAGAAATCTGATTAAGGATGACTCTCAAAATAATGTACTTGTATAATTTTACCAGTTTATCACGTCGTTTTCCAACAACAACAATAGAGTTATTGTGCACTCTGTAAAATATGCATTTTGTTTTGTTGTAACTGTTGTAAATGTCATTACATTAGGCACTGTAAGTTAATACTGTTGATCAAGAGAACAATTTGGTGCAACATCAGTTAAGGTTCTAACAATGATAGTATGCAGTGAAAGCAAGGTATACAACACAATAAGAGACAGATCTACAAGGGATCACTCCAATGATGGATGTCAGATTGCAAACTGACTTCCAAACACTGAAGAAAACATCCTGACACAGTCCCCCCCCTCCCCCCATATTATTTATAGAAAATAAAGTACATTTGATTCAAATTGAGATTTACTGTAAATTTAGCAATAAGGTATTCTCACTTACTCTATATCACTTTATACAGGGTTGCTGGGGGCCTGTAGCCTATCCCAGGACAGTGCTTTCCACAGGTCTGAAATACAGTATACTCGTGGTGGTAGCCCCTAAGAACGAGCCAACGTTACCATCCAGCGCAATATTGATCTACTACATACAACAATCAACAAATAACCACGAAGTTATTGCTGACTCATTACCATGAAGTATTAAAATGTGTCATATATGTGTTGTCACTTTGTCACTCTTGTTTGCACCATTTGCATGTGCACTTTATGTTGTCTCGTTTGTCTGTTAACTTAAAAATGTCAATCTGTCTTGTCTCAGCTAGTCAGCTAATTAGTGTTTCTTAATTTATGTTGTATGTAGCACCTTGGTCCTGAAGAAACAATGTTTCGTTTCGTTGAAAAAATTAAATATGGTTAAAATAAAAGCCTGCTTGAAGTTGAACATGAAATTACTATATACAATTGCATTTCAATAAATTAGAATTATATGGAACAATTCATTTATTTTTGTAATTCAATTCAAAACGTGAAACTCATATATTTCATAGATTTATTGAACACACACACTTTTTTTTGATGATTATGGATTACAGCTTATGAAAATCTAAAATTCAGTATCAGTATTCAGAAAATTGTAAGACTAATAAAACAAAAGATTTTTACCACAGAAATGTTGGACTACTGAAAAGTATGAAATACAGCAATACATGGTTGGGGCTCCCTTGCATGAATTGTTGCAGTAATGCGGCGTGGCATGGAGGGGTTCAGTCTGTGGCACTGCTGGTGTTATGGAAGCCCAGGTTGCTATGATAGCAGCCTTCAGCTCTTCTGGTGTCTCGTATCTTCCTCTTCACAATACCCCATAGATTCTCTGTGGGGTTTAAAGTAGGTTGGGCAAGTTTGCTGGCCAATCTAGCACTGGGATACCCTCACCCTTAAATGAGGTATTATTACTTTTGGAAGTGTGGGCAGGTGCCAAGTCGTGCTGGAAAATTAAATCTCAATGAAACTGGTCAGCAGAAGTAACATGAAGTGCTCTAAAACTTCCTGGTAGATGGCTGCACTGACCTAAGATCATATAAAACACACTGCACCAACACCAGAAGATGACATGGCTCCCCAAAACACCACTCAGTCTGCATACTTTTTACAGGACCTCAAGCAACTTGGATTCTGTGCCTCTCTTCTCTTCCTTGATTCCCAAATGAAATGCAAAATTTACTTTCGACTATGTCCTGGATACGTCTGTGTGTAGTGGCTCTTCAAGCAACGACCCCAGCTGCAGTCTACTCCTTGTGTATCTCCCCCAAATTATTGAATGGGCTTTGTTCCACAATGCTCTCAAGGCTGCGGCTATCCCTGTTGCTTGTGCACCTTTTTCTACTACTTTTTTCTTTCCATTCAACTTTCCATCAATGTGCTTGGATACATCACTCCAGACAGCTTCTTTAGCAAAGCAGAGAACCCAGAGGAAACCCTAAAGCATGGGAAGAACATGCAAACTCCCTGCGCACAGAACTGAGGTGGAATCAAAGCATGCACAGTCAGGGACAGTCACAGGAAGCGCCGATCTTCATGAGTCAGTGTGCCAAAAGACGATTTTGACCATGTTTGTTATCATGTCTGCTATTTTAGCATGGACAGCAAGTTAGAACAAAGAGTGAAAGTGAAATTCCGCATGAACTTGGGCAAATCAGCCAAAAAGATGTTTAACATGATTTGACATGTTTATGGCGATGCTGCGATGAGTCTCTAGAGGTGTTTTGAGTGGCCCCCATGCTTCATGAGCAGAAGAACATCACTGAAAGAGACCTCAACCCCCAAAAATGTTGAAACCATTTGGCATCTTGTGCCTGATGTTCGTCGTAGAGAACAATCCACAACATTGCTGCCATTGTCTATGTGTCATAAGAAACAATCCAGGCAATCCTCACTTGTGAGGATCCTGGGGATGAACTTGGCAGCAACACGGCGAATGTTAAACGCGCCGTGTTGCTGCCAAGTTCGTCCCCAGCCTGCTGACACCCAGGAGCAGCAAAAACATGCGTGGAAGTCTGCCACTAACAGCCAAGGAGTCAGCGTGCTGTGGATGACCCGTCTATCATGTTGGGGATCATTACCGGTGACGAAACTGTATGGGTACGACTCTGAAACGAAGCAACAGTCTTCTCAGATGAAGAGCCCGACCAAGTGCTCACCCATTATCTTTTTCAACATTTGCTTCATTCTGCTATCGCCAGGTTTAAGGGCGTCTGAGGGATTACGTATGTTGAAAGAGGTAGGATCTGTGACGCAAGAATCTTGAAACTTTTTGATACCACCTCATATTATTATTATTATTATTATTATTATTATTATTATTATTATTATTGTTGTTGTTGTTGTAACTCGGTTATATTCTATAGATTTTATTCCCTAAGAACCAATGATCAGGAATATAAACCAAGCTTGTTAAAGATCATCTTTCTTTGATCAGATTCGGACAAGGATGAGCGATACTGTTTCAAAACATTAAACAACAGTGACATCTACTGGAGAGCTGGTGTTTAACACACTGTTTTTTTTTACTGAGTATCTTTCCAGTATACAATCAAACGTTAATACATTTTCTTAAAACGACTTGAAAGCAATACTGTATCTGATGTTATATATAATTTCTGGCACGGGCAATAATTTAGAACAAAAGACATGTTAAATAAATAAAGCCAATGTTGCTATCCTATTTTACAGCAATTTATAAACTGTATAAACTAGTATACAGTAATCAGTTAACACAGCTAAGCTGTATCGGACACTTGTGAAGAGGAGAGTTGCTATAAAACACAGTCTTTAGAAACGTTAACGACGATAAACTGTGCAATATACAGTCCTTCAGTAGGATATAAAGAAACTGAATGAATTTATGGTTGATTATTGTGTTTTGTTAAACAATTAGTCGTTTGTCTCAGACACATATATGTTTTAATACATAAAGTCTATGTATATATAGACCCTGAATTTAAACGGATGCCGTCATCGGCCGGTTAGCTCAGTTGGTTAGAGCGTGGTGCTAATAACGCCAAGGTCGCGGGTTCGATCCCCGTACGGGCCAGCATCATTTTCCCATGCCGTAAAATGATTTCTTACGACAAATCAAGGGTTGCTACAGAGCCAGCCTTCTTCTTTACTGGTCACCTGAAAATACCTGTGCTGGATATTTGTGCTACTTCGCACATGTTTCTCTGTTCTCTACCACCTGATTTACAGTAAATCACCTCAGCTATTGCAAGCTGTCAGACAGTTTTAAATCATAAGATTACAATCTTGTCATGTCTGTAATGTCTGGGCTTGCGCAGGCCTCGTTTTCCTTTCTTAAGTTCCTCATCCACATATAGGACCCTGGGTGGTCAGTTCAACGTTTACCTCTGCAATGATAACCATGTAAACTGATTCACATGACATGTACTGTAATCGATTTGATATCATTACTGTACCTGAAGCTCCATTAAGATCAGACCTATAAGATGTAGCTGTCACCTTTATTCTGGACACACTGTGTAGGCTGAAGTCTATCGTGAAAACCATTTGTATTTAGCCAAGCCTTTTATCAGTAGATTTGTCTAGATAAATGTGCAGATCTGGGGTACTCATTTATCTAGAGTATTATGGCGAACTGGTATGTTTGGATGCTGTCTTTCCCACTATCACTGATCACTCAGATTTGTTGACGGCAGTGAAACTGGTTGTTTTACTTCCTGGGGAGCCCTCATGTCTGTGTTTCTTCTGGCTCTTGCTGCCAGAGTTAGTCCTGCTGTAGTCTCTGCTTGCACACACAAAATATACCTTATATATAAATGACTGTGATGATACTTAACTCTTTTTTCCCTCTCTCTCTTTCTTTATCTCTCTCTCTCTGTGTCTCTCTCTGTCGAAATACACTGCCGCTCCTGATCTACCAGTGATCCGGACCCCCTCTGCCTGCTGAGCCTGTTTGACTCTCCCGCTTTCTGTTTTCTCTTGGAGAGTTTGTCGCATGGCGGCCCGGTGTGGTCTGTTTGGGATGCATGTGGTGACTGGGAATGATTCCAATTTACCATGAAGATGGTCTTGGACTTGGCCAATGCAGACAGCTGTGACTGCAGTCGCTCAATAGTTCAAGCCTGAAATTCCCAGAAACATTTTTGAACTTGAGCCTACAATAATGAAAGTGGACTCCAACTTAAACTCATCTCCCGATATATTGAACTTCCCGCTGCCTAACACACAGTATGACTGCTGATCAAGCTCATACTGTATCACGCAAAGGAGGATTTAACATAAAATAAAGAGATCTTAATTATTGCAGGCTATAAGATATAACCAAATTTGGCGTGGTCACCACAGTCATACTGACTAACACAACGTTTGGCTGTAACTAAAGCTGCAGGTTTTCTTGCATACGTCCCTATGCAGCTTTCAGATTTTTTCTTTTTGCAGAAGTTCTATATAGCTTGGATGGGGAGGGTTGGCTGACCGGTTTTCCTAGTTTTTACTAATGATAAGCATCCTCACAGTGCCACCATTACTATGTTTTACTGAGTGATGAGCTGCAACGATGTCCCATCAGATTAATGTCAAGGGCAAACTATTTTACATCATGCCTTTTTGCAAATGGTTTATTTAAAAAACCAATAAATAAATAAAAAGTTCCAGATTTTATTGTAGCTCATTGATCTTCATTATGCAGTAAGTTTTAGCATGTTATCTAATAAACTCCAAACACAGGAGGATTTATCCTGAGGTCATGTGACTTTTTAATTGCACAAAGCTGGAGTAATTATGTCAACCTGTTGCACCAGAGCTAATTTAGGGGTATACCAGTAAAGTCCAAGGAGGGTAAATACTTACAGTAAGTCACTTTTCTGAAACCAGATTACTAACTGTAAAACACTGAGCTGAGACTAGTTTAACAAGTTCGGTCATCTGTGTTACAAGGCATTTAAAGCTCCATAGCCATTTCACTGTCATATACAGTAGGTCAATCTAAGGACGGCCTGTCCTAGAGACAAGTAGCTAGGAATCTTGAAAATCTACTTTCTACCATTTATAGAACTATAGTTCAATAATAATAATAATAAAAAAGGTAAAACACGCATGCTAATAGATTTGAGGTTTCTGAAGAATGCCATTGTGTCGTTGTTGCTAAAGGAAAGTCAGCAAAGTTTTAATAGTACAGTATATTAACCGCTAAATGTAATTTGCTGAAAAATGCAACACATTTTGGTCCATATATTTTATCATAAAACTCTTGCTGTCCATTTAGTTCTAGCATGTCACTGTAGAGATGATGCCATTAATATAGGCTATGATTTAGATTTTCAGTGCACAGGTCGGATATGTTCTCAGACAACGTTACAGTTTTTGAGTCTAGCAAGCTAATGTTAGCCAATTAATATGAAAGAGAAAAGTCACAGCATGCCTGTTCACTTTGCAAGTTTGAAGTTAGGTTTATTTATTAGCAGTGAAATTCCCATATTATTCAGCCACCACCTTGACCAACATAATGACCTCATTGTGAATTAATGAATGGTTTCGGAGGTGTATAAATGTAGGTATAACTGTGGATGGCTATGGTATGAAATTGAGAGAAAAACACATGGTTTAATAGAAATAATCAGGTTTTTGAATATGAGAAATATTCTACAGATGCACTTATAGCACTTAGACACACACACACACACACACACACACACACACACACACACACACACACACATATATATATAGTAACAGCCACATACCTCATAGTTTTTTGTTAAAATTCCTATAGTCCCCTGCAGGTTTTGCCATGATCTGGGTGTGGCTTTTGTGACAGACAGACAAGCTGTTTAAATACCTATTCATCTTTCTTCTCCTGCCTTCACTCTGACTTTGGTGAGGAACTGTGGAAAGCTCTTTTTTGGTAAGTTCATTTCCTGTTTGCATTTTGTTTAAGGACACTTTTAAAACTATTGAGATATGTGAGCGTTTTTATCTGTTAAGATTATTTTTTAACCTGGATGTCAGATAATGTGTGTCGATTTTCATGATTGTTTCATTTATTGTGCACTTTTATGTGTTTTTTCCCTTTTGCAGAAATAAAAAAAGAAAAAGAAAGAAAGAGAAAATGGTGAGTCAAAATAGTATACATTTGTATTTTTTAAATTATGCTTTTAATAATAATAATAATAATAATAATAATAATAATAATAATAAATCCTAAAAAACTCTGCATGCTTTTCTTTCTATTTAGAATCCCTTCCATCACTTTAACAATGAACTTTTCACATTAATAATAATGCTCCTCAGCTTATTTTTAGCTTTCACCTTTTAAATATCTCTACAATCACTTTAACCATCAATGACTTGTACTTATGTTGGTATTTTATAAGCACAGCTTTTGGCATACTAACAAACCTGTTGCAATGTTGCTCATGTGTCCAAAATTATTCAGACATACAGACAGTGTAGGTTAATGATTTCATTGACATTTGTAATCATCACTGAGATTCATCACAAATAAAAATAAAATAAAAATGATCTGTGCAATCCCTGTAGAACAAACATCCCACATTGTTAGTTTGACAGTTAAGAAGGTGAGGCCTGCATTCCTGGTCCACACACCATCAACTCACACTCGCAAGAGTGGCAAAAACAGCAATTCTTACAAGTCTTAAAAGTTCACCCACTCTCTTCATTCTTTATATATCATTTTTTGTCTCTCTTCCAGCCAGCAGTATCTTGTACAATTAGATTTTTCCACTAATTAAAGCAGTAATTGCGTTTGAAATGACAAACTGACAATCTATGAAATTAAATCTAAAATTTTTTAAGTCTGGGCTTATATATATAAAGCAACCCTTTTTAGTCACTTGTGTGTGACTCATTCTTAGATGTTGTAGCTGGTCCCAGACGGAACTAATTTTTAATCCAATGTATATTCTCACCAGAATAACTAAAATTTGTATTTACTGTTTTATTTTTGAAGTTTCAAGTCTCGCGTCTTATCAAGGAGTTTTTCCTCATCACCGGCTTGTTCAAGGGATCTTAATATGAATTGACCTGCAGATTTCTGTCAAGCTGTTTTACAGGTCTAACAACTATTAAATGCATAATGCACAAAACGCAAAAAGCATAAATAATGCAAAAAAGTATACAAAAGATGGGCAGACATGATGTTATAGTTTTACTTCAGTGGATAACCTAGTCATCTGGAGTATCCCGAGGTTGGAAAACAGGTTTCTCTTGTAGTTAAATACTATGAGCTGAGATGTACCTGTATGAGAAAGTTTTGCAAGCTTTTTTTTCCCCCTCTTGCGTATACTGATGACTCATATATCATTTGCATATAAGCTGTGTTTACATGGATGCATGAGTAAACCTGATAAACCAATTAAATGAGCACCGGTTACTGAGCTTTAAACACAATGCAGGCTTTCGAAGCACAACCCTGGGAGTGTCTGAATAGATGAAATCTGGGTATCCCACATCTTTCCACCCACCTTGGTCTGGTCAGACAGGAATACTGGATTGTTGTTTGGTTTAGGAATTGTGCATTCAAAGACGACTGGACGTGAAAATCTATTATATATGAAGCCAATTCTTCCATCTGAAGATACAAAAGTCCAAACACAAATAATTCATGTCGCCACAAAAATCATGCCATGGCATTAAAATTGGTGCTTATTTAACATGAACTTGTTCTGAGCAGGTCTAATTAATCAGATGTGAAGATAGGATTCACATTTTGAAATGAATACTACTACTACTACTACTACTACTAATAATAATAATTCATAATTAATCATCTTGGACTGAATGTATTTCACCTAAAACCATACAAAGGCTCCTGTTTTACACCATTTAACCACATTGCAACACTGATATTAAAGTAGATTTAAGTTTGATAGGAAGCTGTAAAGCTTTTATGCATTATTTTTCCTGCTCTGTTGAATCTTTGGGTTTGAGCAGTCTTTCTGATTTAGAGAGCCTGAAGCATTGGACAGTAGTGCAAATTGCAGATTATCAGACTCGTCTATTCAATTCATAGTTCCTTTGTAGTAATCGATACTCTGGTACGACACGAGTCAGTCTGCATGTCAGAGACGTCACGTGAGGTTGGATTTAGGGCGGCAAGGCTTGTTTCAATGGCGATAGCACCCACTCCATTCCCTTTACTGTGACCATGGATGTACTGCTAATAATGCCAGATAGTGTCATCTGTAATGGTACGTTGAGGTCAAATATTTTTTAATGGCGATCATAATCCTCTTTTTAAATGCAATTTTTTGTTGTTGCAAAAATCAGAAAATTTCTCAGTCCGAATAGTACAATATTTCCTATAACAGTGTATGTCAGTAAACTCTTATGTACTGAACATCACAATACTGGGTTGGTAATATATCACACATGAAATACAGTACATACACCCAATAGTAATAATGGCATGTGCTTATCAAATTTTAGATTTCTAAAGGTTTCTTTGTAAACCCATTTACTAATAAATGTTAACGTGTATGCTTAAAATTAACGAAAGAAAGATGGTATGATGGTATTTAAAAGCTTTATTGGTCTGTAAGATTGCCTGCTATTGCATAAGACTCACTTCTGTCTTTGCCAGTGTCTGCCCCATAAACCCACTTTATCCCCACCCTGCTCTTTCTCCCTCTTGGTTTTTTCCCTTCATCCTGCAATTTATTTGCTGACCTTCGATAGTTCTTAAATGTACAGGCAGCACAAAAATGTCAAATACTGTAGTAACATTTTGGTGATTTGTTAAGGCATTGTGTTTATTTCAGTCACTCAAGAACACACCCCCCCCCCCCTTTTTTTTTAGCTTTACAGAAATCTACAGGAGGGTAGAAAAGAGCTCCAGGTTTGAATTCTGGAAAATAAATAAACATTGCCTTTTTATTTCCTCTGCCCAGGCTGGAAGAGGAACCATCAAGCCTCAGAGCGGATTCGACGCCAATGCTGATGCCAACACCCTATTCAAGGCTATGAAAGGATTCGGTTAGTCACACAGTGTACACTGCCACACACCGCTGTGAAAGAGTGTTTCAGAGTGCCAGTAACTAAACTTTACATTACCAAATGTAAATTCTCATGAATGTAGCACTGGTATACCAAATAATTCTAATACATTTCAGTATGTTAACAGTTTGAATCACTCTTGAGGCAAGACATGACTGATGAAATAAAATCTCTAAAATTATAGTAATTCTATAATCAATTAGAGTCAATTGGGTAACAAAAAATCATAGATGAAGCTTAGCTTAAGTGTTATGTAGTTTCACTTAATGCTTATATATAAGAGCGAAAGTGAGTGTTGAATGATTCCGTTATACTATGCTACCACTTTCCTTCATGCCTTTTTAATGAAACATATTTATGGATGCAAATGTCACTACTTATATTGAATACTTGATATTCAATGATATCTTTCATTTTTACATTTTTATATTTATATCATTTGGAAAGAATTTTACAATTTTAAATTAGTTTTTCTAATAAAGTGATTAATGAATTACATGGTTAATAATATTTCAAGTGAAAAGGCTCCTGGTGGGTAAATACTTATGCATGGCAGAGTACTGTATGTACTGAGTACAACTGAAGAATATCAGCACATTATATGTATGTAACTTTAATGTAATATTAATACTGGAATGTGCTGTGTGCTTAGGCACTGATGAAAAAACCATTCTGCAGCTGCTGACGTCTCGCAGTAATGCTCAGCGCCAGCAGATTAAGGCTGCATTCAAGACCCTGCATGGAAAGGTAAAGACTAAATTTTTAACTGTTCAGAATGCTTTAAATAAATAAAAAAAAAACTAAAAAAAAAAAAAAAAACTTGTTGCATAGGTCAGTTAAAGCCATAACAAATGTACACATTATAGTAATCAATATAATTTTTTTTTTTACTTTAGTAATGTTTAATTTTAAGGTTCTCTAATACTAACTATAAAGCCTTATTTCTAAATTCAAATTTCTGAATTCAAATGTGTCTTTCTCTTTTTTCATTGTCACATGGTGTAGAGTTAACATTAGTCACGCTAGTGCAAACACCTAAAGAAAACATCAGAACAATGGCACAACCAGCACATCACTCAGCACTAAGGGATTGCTTCATTATTTAGAGTCAAACAAGTGAAACGTCTTTCCTTATCGGTGGTGCCGTTTTGCAGACTTGCTGACTTTGGAAGGCTGAAATAGTTGTAAAAGGAGTGGCAAAAATTTTAAAAAGTTTAAAGGATAGTCGCAATTGAGGATGAGCGCCTCTTATCCTACTTTAGGAAATTGTTTTTGTATATTAGAGCAAGCAAAAACCCATATAAATGAGGCATGAATTGTAATTTGGAAAATAAAGACCATTGCTAACATGATATTGTTAACAAATTAGCAAAATGTTTTCTTCGTTAATGCCAGGTTAGAATAGCATTGAATCAGAAACAGAGGTCAACAACAATTTAAAACAGTGTAGCTGCTTTTAAACAAATATAACAGCTTCATATAAGAAATAAAGCAGTTTTTTTCATTCCCTTGAGTACAGGATAATTTCTCATTACTTCATCCACTCCTGATTAATACATATATTTACTTTTGTTGAAAAAGTATATATTTTTTCTTTCTCTTATTGTTACTCATTATTTTTTTGTTTTTCAAACTCTGATTATTACAATGTTTTTTTTTTCCTTGTGCTTTTCCCTTCTTCAATCCAAATTGTAAATTATATTTTATTCAGTAAAAAAAGCCTACATTTGTAAAAAAATATCTAGATTGTGTCTGCTGATACACTCAGTAACTGACAGTAAATAATTCAACTATAAAAGAGACAAAAACTGTAAGAGAGCAAAAAATATCTTAGTAGTTGTTTGGTAAATAATTAAAGAGCCTGTGATGTGATATAAAATAAATCCCCCAAAGTTTACCATGTTATTCCTGAAAAGAACTGAGAGAAAAGAGTGGTATCTTTTAGTGGTTTAATAGATGTTGTTGTCCCATGCACACAATGACCACTCTTTGTCATTAATTTCTACAACTGCTTCAGAGTTGCTGTTGGCCTCTTGGTAGCCTCTCTGACCAGTTTTCTCCTGGCTCTTTCATCTGGTTTGGAGCAACACCCTGATCCGGGGAAGAGTCTGTGTTGTACCAAATACTTTCGGTTACGTGGGGGGTAGTTAGAGAGATGCACCATGGGATGTAATAATATTTATAAGAGTCCTTACGCAGGGCTCCTGAAGGGGTCAGCAAAATAGGAGAGAGTCCTTATGACACCCACAGGAAGACATTGCAGTTTAGGGATAGTGTGGGATTATTATTTGGAAACTGAATAGAAAACTGAAACCAAATACGGCTCTGGGAGCTAAAAATAACATTTTTCATCCTCTCTGGATTACCCTTACTAAGTGCTTATGTGTGATTTTATTTGCCTTTACACTTTTTAACTTAAACTGACAGGGCATCCTGAACTGATGGCACACTGATCTTTGTCTCTCAATCACACGGAGTGTCTTTGGCTGTTTTTTTTGCCTTTGTCTTGAACTTGAATGCGCACTTGTATTTGTTCTTTGTCTTTTTTCTTTGTTTTCACGTTTGTTTTAATACCTTGCAGGTGCTACCTAATGATCACACAAAGTGCCCAGGTATCAGGGCCCTTAAATAAATATGCACGTCCGTACCGTTGCATGGCAACCGCGCATTTAGATGGCTGTGGCTCAAATGTGCCATTGAGAATTAGCTTCTTTAAGTCATTTTAAGGAAAGCAGCGATCCTTTTTCAACTCAGTGATGCTGTTTTTTTCCTGGCAAGTTACTGTTATATCTTTCAGTTGGATGTTAAAAGGTCCACTGAGTAAATACAGCTGGATAAAACTAAAACTCTGTTTATTTCATGCTGCAAAGCAATTTTTTTTAAATTAAGGAGAGTGATTTTTTCTATACGCACTGTATGTGAGACTAATTAATGTTTAAGAATTATTCATCGTAGTTCAGTACTGTATATAAAGAGGGTTATCCTGGCTGAACAATTACATTAATAGAAAGCAATAAGTAATAGTTTTCTGTGGTTACGTTCAAGGATGGTAGTTTACAATTACTGATATTAGTTTTTTTTTTTTACAATTACTGATAGCCAGGTTTTTGTAATCTGGTGTTTTTGAAAAATTATTATTTTTTTATTATTGTTCTTTTATTTTTTCAATGTCCAGCAAGGGGAATGCAAAAAGTGTTCCATCGAAACTTGATTTGTTCATGGTCGTGACTTGATTCCTATTATTTTATGCAGTCAATTTTAAAACAAAGCTTCATAAACAAGAATAAACTCATCACATTTCAGGAGTTTTGATTACAGATTAGATTGCTTCTGGTTTCAAAGTGAAAAATTATTGTTTGCTGTTTCTTAAATCAGGATTCAGTTAGATGGGGAAAAAGATATAGACTTAGTGATGCTTGTAAAATGATTCACTTAACTAACTACAGAAGTTACACTTCGATTGTCGTCCTTTGTCCTGGGGACCTGTCTACCTCTAGCCTGTGAATCCATCTTGAATTGTTCGAAATAGTAATTTCACATACCTCTCAATTCTCTCTCTCTTTCTCTCTCTCTCTCTCTAGGATTTGGCGGCGGAACTGAAGTCAGAGCTGGGAGGACACTTTGAGACTGTGGTTTTGGCACTGTTGGACACTCCTACAATGTATGATGTGAACTGTCTGAAGCATGCCATTAAGGTATATACTGTATATGTATACACACACACACACACACACACACACACACACACACACACACACACACACACACACACACACACACACACTTGTGTATGGTTATATTAGATACATACTCCCTCCGTTCAGTCTGAGATTTTATTGGTGTTGTTTTAGGGTGTAGGAACATGTGAAAAGGTTTTGATTCACATCCTGGCTTCAAGAACCTGCAGTGAGATTCAAGCGATCAATGCCGCTTACAAGCAGGGTACGGGAGTGTGTGATGTATACTTTTGTATGGGTGCAAGTTACAAGCTGTTGGTTATGTGCATTATTATTATTATTATTATTATTATTATTATTATTATATTATATATAAGGACTAGGTTTAGTTTGGTTGCTATAGATAATAATCCTGTGTATGTGTGTGTGTGTGTGTTTTATAGAGTGTGGTAAAAGCCTGGAGGAGGATGTGACTGGTGACGTCAGTGGACACTTCAAGGAGCTGCTGGTTGTCTTGCTGCAGGTAATGTTACTAGGCAGCAGAACATGCAATATTGTAATTAGCTTTTAATGATAGTGATTGCATTATATCAGTAAGGAGAATAGTATAAGAGTGTGTATTTAACTTAATTATTGTTTTGATGAGAGTTATTTTGGTTTTAGGCAAACAGACAGCAGGGTGTGCAAGAGGCCAATGTACAGAGTGATGCGAAGGTAAGGATTTATTGTAGAAAAGTAATAGAAAAGATATAACAAGACTATAGCAGTGTGGAAAATACTGACATCTAGTGGACTAGATTGGTGTGAACGTTCAAGTGCTTCAGCAATGGTGTTATAGCACCCCCTACTACTTGCTCATTATAGCTACACAATGAAATAGCTGATTTTCTGTTCAGTTTAGGCAAAAAAACAAACAAACAAACAAACAAACAAACAAACAAACAAAAAACACTTCTTTTGGCAGAATTATGTATTATAAATGTTAAATAGTCTAAGCAGCATTAGAATCTAAAGCATAAGTATCCTGCCAGATGCAAAGTTCGATAAACCTTTTGTGTGTGTGTGTGTGTGTGTGTGTGTGTGTGTGTGTGTGTGTGTGTGTGTGTGTGTGTGTGCGCGCGTGCAGGCCCTACTTGCAGCAGGAGAAAAGAAGTTTGGTACAGATGAAGATACATTTGTCACCATTTTGGGAAATCGCAGTGCTGAACATCTCAGGAGAGGTATATCTCTCTCTCTCTCTCTGGCTCTCTCATTAAAAATTGCACAAATTTATTGGCACCCTTCATAAAAATCAAACTGTGTATGAAGAAAAGTTCCTTCCACAAGGTCTTTTTGTACTCTCAGAAATGTGAAAACAATTAAATCGATACATAGAAAACTCTGAACTGCAAGATAATGAAGTACAGTGGTCACTTCCCTTACTTATATTGAATTCCCAATCATGAAATGTTTATGCGTGAATTCAGTGCAACTAAAGCAGTGTCCAGTTTGCTTGCTTTCTGAGAAACAACGTAATTTGATTAAGTAATCTAAATAAAAATACTGAGGATAAAAAGGAAACAAATGAAAAAACAAACAAATCTAGTAAAATAATGACATAATTATTGTGTAATTGTATACAACTCTGTGGCACGGTGGTGTAGCGGTTAGCACTGTCGCCTTGCACCTCCAGTGTCCGGGCTCGATTCCTGTCTCTGCGTGTGCCTGGAGTTTGCATGTTCTCCCTGTGCTTGGTGGGTTTCCTCCAGGTACTCCGGTTTCTTCCCACAGTCCAAAGACCTGCAGATTAGGCTAATTGGCATTCCCATTGCCTGTAGTGTGTGAATGAGTGTGTGAGTGAGTGTATGTGTGTGTGGCCTGTGATGGATTGGCACCATGTCCAGTGCCCTAAGTCTCCTGGCATAGGCTGCAGGACCTACGGTATAAGTATAACTAATCTTGTTCTGTTCTCCTCATTGATCAGTGGTTTATGTTTTGTTACAGTGTTTGTAGAGTATACAAAACTGTCTGGATTCCAGATTGAAGACAGTATTAAGAAAGAAACCAGTGGCCACCTGAAAGAACTGATGCTGGCTGTTGGTAAGACAGACAGATTTATTTATTTAAAAAGATTTCTTCTCCTCTACTCTGTATTTTTTATCTTTTAAATTGTGTACTATTTCTATCTTTTGTATTTGTTCTTTCTTACAGTAAAGTGCGCTAAAAGTGTTCCTGCCTATTTAGCTGAGTGCCTTTATTACTCAATGAAGGTACGAGTCTATCAAATCTCTTATTATTGACATCACTTGTTTGTGCACAGGGAGAAATATACATTAATACACGTCATATGTTGTCTTAATCCTTTTTTGCCACCATTTTATATTGTTGTTGCCAACATTCTAGTACACTACCAGTCAAAAGGTTGGACGTAATTTCTAATTTCTACTTATACTCTGCCTTTATAACGACTCTAATCTGAGGTGCTAGTTGTTAATTGGTGATTTCTGAGGTAACTGGTGACTCTAAATGAACTTCTCCTCTGTAACAAAGGTACGTTTTGGTCTTGAGTTCCTGGGAAGGTCTTCATGAGAGACAGTTTCATCATGGTGCTTGATGGGTTTTGCAAAAGCACTTGACAATACTCAGCTGACCTTAGTGTCTTAAAATAACTGACTGTTGTTGTGGATATCAATAACCTAATTTCATTTGTGTTATTTCATAGTTTTGAAATCTCCAGTATTGTTCTAGATTGTAGAAAACCCATTGAATAAGAAGGTGTGTCCAAATGTTTTGCTGGTACTGTATAAACCTTGTTGCTGATCCAAAACATCCATCTCTACAGGGCGTAGGGACTGACGATAAGACGCTGATCGAGATCATGGTGTCCCGCAGTGAAATCGACATGCTGGACATACGAGCCGAGTTCAGGAAGACGTTTTCCACTTCACTGTACAAAATGATTAAGGTGTGTACGCTCAGTCTCGGTTTGTCATATTGTTTAAATTGCAGTACACCAATGTTTCTTTGGCTTGTTAATCTTTATTACAGGATGATCTCACTGGTGATTATGAAAAAATCCTTCTTCTGTTGTGTGGCGGCGATGATGCCTAAATCTGCTCCTCAACCTGCAAGCATGAACAGCAATTTAACATTGGGCAGTTACACAATTTTAATGAATTGCCAAAAATATTTATATATTCTTCATGGTATTAACGCTGATGCTTCTGATAATCTGCAATAATAAAGGCAATTTCCATGTCAGGTTTATTATTATTTTTTTGGTATGCATTTTTTTGTGCCGCTCCCTACCATAAGTGTTGCCACTACGTAATGCTCTTAAACTAGACATTCATGAGACAAGTGATGTGTTATTCATGAGCTTAATTAGTAATGAAGCCACATAAACACTTGTCCTTTCAAATAATCTCCAGACAAATAAAAAAAATTATGTCCCCATTACAAAAGTAGACTGTTCATTTTTAAAGTTTTGGAAATCATTGCATCCAAACCTTTTTTCTGTAATCATTTATTTGTATAGCGCTTTTAACAATGGTGATAGCCGCAAAGCAGCTTTACAAATACCAGGTTATCATTTACAGATTTTTATAAATATTTCTGAAGAAGTTTGGACTCAACAATATTCATAATAATTTGTGCAATATTTGTCAACAATATTGCACAACTGCATTGGTGATTGAATCCATCTAATTAATGCTTGGGGCCCTACAGGACATTATACAGTGACATAAAGTTTTATTTCATTTTATTTTATTGAATATTTGTCACACTTAAATGATTCAGATCATCTAACAACTTTTAATATCACACAAAGATAACCAGATTAAATAAAAAAGGACGTTTTTTAAACGATTAATTCATTTATTAAGGGAAAAAAACTATACAAGTAATTGCCCATAAACCTAATAACTGGTTGTACCACCGTTGGCCGCAGCAACCGCGATCAAGCGTTTTATGATAACTGGCAATGAGTCTTTCACATTGCTGTTGAGGAATTTTTAGCCAAACTCATCTTTGCAGAACTGTTTTAATTCTGCTACATTGGAAGGTTTTCAAGCATGAAGGGCTTGATTAAGGATCCTAATTGGATTTAAGTCCAGACTTTGACTAGGCCACCCCAAAACCTTCATTTTTTTTTTTTGAGCCATTCAGAGGTGGAATTGCTGGTGTGTTTCGGATTATTGTCCCCCAAGTGCGCCAAGTATATAACCCAAGTGCACTTGAACTTGAGGGTACAAACTGATGGCTGGACATTCTCCTTCAGGGTTCTTTGGTAGAGCGCAGAATTATTGCAAGTCATCCTGGTCCTGAAGCTGCAAAGCAGCCCCAGACCATCACACTACCACCACCATGTTTCACTGTTGGAGAGAGACACAATCGCCATGCTCATGCATTTTCAAATTAAAATTTAAAAACCCATACATTTCAGAATGCCAGAGAATGTTGAAAGTTGGAGCTTTTTAGGTTTACAAGAAACATTTTTTTCATTAATTTTGCATTTGGAATTTTGCATTTTGATTCTTTCCTTTTTCACTTACTGAATGTAAGTTGCTTTAGGGTTAGAGTTGCTTTGCATTACAGTCAGACACTGGCATTGTTTTCTAGGCTTGAATGTATTTTGTCTCAGATGGCATTAAACGTGAATATACAGTATATGCCTGGAAATACTAAGCAAATGTAATAAGTCATTTTCTTATCATTAGTCGTTCTGGACCTTTGCTCTTGAATAGAAATCAGATCCGGACCTTTGAATATTAAGTTTGAGAACCCCTGGCATAAAGTAAACAGGCAAAATAAACCTCTCAGAGATATGATTTCAGGAAGTTAGCCTGGCACGACTTGCAGTATTTCAACGATCCTGCACAAGAGTGCTAGCTACTGCGCTAACAAACAAACAAACAAAACCTTGAAACCAAATATGGTCAGGAAGTCAAACATTGTTATGGCTTTTTATTTTATTGGCTGGATGTGATTACATCACCAGCAGATGGCGTGAGAGAATCTATATCATTACAGTTTAATCCAGTTCTGCTGTCATGTGTTTAGATTGAAATATTCAAGCAGCACTCAACCACACCTTCACTTGTTTGAACATTGAAGGTGTTCAATCTAAACATGCTAATATGATGAATCTTCTCCTTTGAACTTAAACCACACAAGATAGGTACGAGATATTATGTAGAGCAACACAAAAGCACAATGTTGGACAGTAATCTATAACACACACTCGCCTCTCAGTCAGTTTGAAAAACTATGGTGTGTGTTTTATTTTTTATTTAGAAAAAAACTATGTTACCCATAATCCCCTGTAGTTCATACTATGAACAGGGTGTGGCTCAGGTGACAGAAGCTGCTTAAATATCCCTTCATCTCTCTCCTCCTGCCTGCACTCTGACTCTGCTGGGGAAGTGTGGAAAGCTCTTTTTAGTGAGTAAGTTCTTTTACTTTAAATCCACTTTGCATTAGCTCAAACAACGGTATTAACAGATTTTTTTTTTTACCTGGATGTTTTCATGATCTTTTGATTTAATAATTTGTACATTGTTTATATAAATTTTGTGTCAAGCAGAAATTGAAGAAAGAGAGACAGAGAGACAAAATGGTGAGTAAAAAATATATTTTTTTAAATAAATTTTCATTTTATATTTTTAATAATAAAAAAAAATAATAATATTGATATTGATAAAAACAACAACAACAATACTACTACTACTTCTAATAATAATAATAATAATAATAATAATAATAATAATAATAATGAATTAGACGTTAAAAATAAAAGTTTCATATCATACATATCTCACTAATGTATTTAAAGTCATCCAGACAGGCAATGATTAGGTCACTGATTTTATCGACACTTGTGTTCATCACTGAGATTCTTCAAACCACAATAATACACGTGATCTTCGCAAAACCTGGAGAGCAATCTTTCAGAGTGGCAGTTAAGAAAGGGCGATGTCTCTACATTCCTGGTCAACACACAATCATAGTACACTCCCATGAGTGCAAGAAGAAAAAAAAAACACATACAAGTTCTTTCATTCCTTTCATGCTTTTAATTTATTTCTTTATATTGTCTCCTGCCAGCAGTATCTCAATGTATAATTTGATTCTTGCACTAACTAAAGCAGCAACTGTGTTGTGTTTAAATCTGTGCCTCAAAGTAAAAATTACGCTTCCTGTTTTTGGTCACTGAATGAACATCAGTCTCATCCTTGATCCAATGGATCATCTTGCACAACCAGGATACTGTAGCCTGTTTACCAGTCTAGTGTACAGTACTGTCGTAGAAACGTTAGAAGTGCATGCGTTAACTTTTGAAACTGGATCCTATTCAGTTTTCAGTCTTGTGTCTTCGTCGTCACCAGATACCTGACTCAAGATGTTAAAGCTTTACTTTAATGGTAAAACCAATCCAGCAGGTGGAAAACAGGTTTTTCTTGTAGTTACGTTGATGGCTCATGTGGCTGGTTTCCCTAGTTTTTAAAATAGCAATTAAAATATGACCGTGGTGCAAGACTGAGGAGGTCAATGCAGATTAAGCAGATTTAAGAGATAAGTCTGTTTTTTTTTTTTTTTTTTTTTTTAATGAAGGAGCACTACATGTATCTCAATCATGTCCCCTTGATCATAAAGAGGTGTTCAAACAATGTATGGACAAAGTATGTTATAAACTAGATTCTGACCATTTCTCACCTGACTTTCATTAGTTCTTAATGAAAAGCAAAATGGTAAAAATTTGGTGTCTCTCATTGTCAACATGTTCTGGTCATTATAGTCAACATAGGAGTCACTTTGAACCCCCCCCCCCCTTTTTTTTTAGCTTTACAGAAATCTACAGGACTGTAGTGAAGAGCTCCGGTTTTAAATTCTGGAAAATAAATGAACATTGTCTTTTTATTTCTTCTGCCCAGGCTGGAAGAGGAACCATCAAGCCTCAGAGCGGATTCAACGCCAATGCTGATGCCGAGACTCTTTTCAAGGCTATGAAAGGATTCGGTTAGTCACACACCGCTGTTAAAGCGTGTTTTATATGGAATAAAATCACTGTAAAAAAATAAATCGTGCGTAAAAAAAAAAAAAAAAAAAAAAAAAAAAGATTTGTGTGTAATTCTGTGTGTTGTCTGAGTTGGGATTCCAAAATCGGCCACCGTTTTAAACGCCTAAAATCTTATCTACTATAGTTTAAGTAAACAGAGTAAGTACAGAGATTTCTTTTTATCTTAAACATGTCCGAATGTCTGTAAAAAAAAAAAAAAAAAAAACCCTTTCCTGAGACTGAGACGACAAGAGCGTGCTCGTCTGCTAAACTGCCACTTTGGCGCCGGTGGTTTAAAACGGTGGCGGAATCGATTCCTCTTCCCTCGGTTAGTAATGCCTGTGCATGTGGCCTGGATGGCGTATTGTTGACAACGGTGTAAATTCGTGGGCGTAATTTCGCAATTTGTCCACGAACCAAGGAGTTGTAAAAACGAGTTTTGTCTCTGTAAACGGCCAGAGTCGTATATTTCAGAGTTGTACTGTCACAAACACACACAATCTCGTATCTGTAAACTGTCGGACAAAACGCAGAATTACACACAATTTTATTTTTGACAGTGATTTTTATTCCATAGTTTCACAGTTAACATAGTGCCAGAAACAAATTATTAAACGTAGACAAATGTGAACTCTCCTTTTGAATGAAGCACTGACAAATGATTATTATCCAGTTCGGTTTCAGATGATTTTTTTTTTTTTTTGTTAAAAAATGTACATTGCCTTGCATAAGTGCATAAGTGCACAAGTATTCACCTTGCTTGAACATTTTCCCATTTTGTATTGACAACATTTTTAAACAAGTTAGACCAAAACATGCGTCTGCTGCAGAGAAGTTCATTGAAAGTTACCAGCTTCAAAAATCACCAATTAACAAACATCACCTCAGATTAGAACTGTTATGAAGGATTTACAGATCATAAGTAGCAGACACAACTGTGCAAAGGAGATTATTGCATAATTTGGACGCCTTCAGCATTGTTTTACAGTGTAGAAAGAAAGAAACATCAGGAAAACCATAGAGTTAGAAGGTGCATCCAAACTTTTGACTGGTACTATATATGTATGTTACTTGAATGTTAGGAATTTATGAACACTGGAATTTACTGTGTGCTTAGGCACTGACGAAAAAACCATTCTGCAGCTGCTGACGGCTCGCAGTAACGCCCAGCGCCAGCAGATCAAGACTGCCTACAAGACCCTGCATGGCAAGGTGAAGTCTGTACATTTTCAAAAACAACAACAAAAAAGGTTTCAGGCTTGTTGTATGGATACTTGTTGTATGGATACTTGTTGTATATATTTAATATAATACGTTTTTAAGAAAGTTTAATTCCAAGTTACTCTAATGATAACTATCAAACTTTTCACCTAAGTTCATTGTCTCATGACATAAATAAACACCAGTCACGCTAGAGCAAACATATGAACAATGATACGACCCGCACATCACCTGGCAGTGAGGGATTGCTTCATACATACTTACGTACACCTCGGCCCAGATTCCAGCAGTTTTATTCAAAGTCAACTGACTGAAAAGTCTTTCCTTATCAATGGCAGCGTTTTGCAGACTCACTTGCTTCTAACTGGAAGGCTGATATAGTTGTAAAAGGAGTGGCATCAATGTGAAAAATTTTAAAGATAGCAGTATTACGTAATCGGACTTGAGGATGAGCGCCCCTCCTCTTTCCTTAGTAAAAATGTTTTTATATTGTATATAGGAGCAAACAAAAGCCCGTATAAATAAGGTATGATATATAAAGAACTTACTATTGTTACTCAATATTCTTGTTTTTTTTTTTAGTATTCTGCTCTTTCCCTTTTTTTGTCCCTGTGTGTTCCCCCCTTTTTCAATCCAATTTATAAATGATATTTTTAATCATTAACAAAAGGATCAATATGAGAGAAAATCTAGATTGTTCCTGCTGATAGATCCAGTAATCGATTGTAAATGCTTCCATTGTAAAAGAAACAGGAACTTTAAGAGAGAGCAAATTGTTCTCAGTAGATGATTAATAAATGTGATAAATTAAAACACTAGGCTTTTTTTTTTTTTTTTTTTACAACAGGAAAGGAAAAGATAAAGTTTGTACAGGTGTTATCTCTTAGTGGTTTAATAGGTAATATGTTTGTGAGTAATTTGTGTTTGTGAATCATTAATTATTAGCTTAGGACTCTATATACACTAAACAGATTAATGTTTACATTCATTGTAAAGTGTCATTGAGCTCTGGAAAGGCGCTATATAAATAAAAATGATTATTATTATTAATGTTGATAATGTGTTGTTTCATGGTTAACTGGCCAAATGATTAAGTTCATAGAAAGCAATAAGCAGCAATCTTCTGCTCTTGTATTTAAAGAAGGGAGTTTATACATTTTTTAATGTTATAATTCAGAACACAATATTCTGTATGTTTGTCATCTGGTGATTTATTTATTTATTTATTTTTAATGTCCAATGATAGAAATGTGAGAATGTTAACATTGAAAATTGATACGTTTGTGCTTGTGAGTCGATTACTATTGACTTCTGATGACTTCTGATACAAGATTGACACTACAATTCAGAAGAGTTTGATCATAGAAGCTTGGTGTAAAATTGCTGAAAAAGTGATTAAAATTTTTTTTTATAAGGATTTAATTAGATGCTGGAAAACATTGCTTGCGTAATGAGTCACTTAACTATATAGAGGCATTCAGGACACATCTATTGTACATCTTTCTCCTGCCAAGTTGTCTAACTAACTTGTTTCATTTATATCTCTTATATAAGAATCCATCCTGTGTTTTGTTCGAAGGAAGGATTACACGTTTCTCCATTTACTCTCTCTCTCTCTCTCTCTCTCTCTCTCTAGGATTTGGCGGCGGAACTGAAGTCAGAGCTGGGAGGACACTTTGAGACTTTGATTTTGGCACTGTTGGACACTCCAACAATGTATGATGTGAAGTGTCTGAAGCATGCCACTAAGGTACACACATACATTAACCATATAAAGTACAAGTGTGTATTAGTTGCACACGTACCCAGATAAGTCTGGAGTTTTGTTGTTGTTTCAGGGTGCAGGAACAAGTGAAAAGGTTTTGATTCACATCCTGGCTTCACGAACCTGCAGTGAGATTCAAGCGATCAATGCGGCCTACAAGCAGGGTACGGCAGTGTATGATGTGTACTTTTGAATGGGTGCAAGTTATAGGTTGCTGGTTATGTGTATAATTTTTTTCAAGGATCAGGGTTTGGTTTGGTTGCTATAGATAATGTTTGTGTGTGTGTGTGTGTGTGTGTGTGTGTGTGTGTTTTAGAGTATGGTAAAACCCTGGAAGAGGACGTGGTTGGTGACACCAGTGGACACTTCAAGGAGCTGCTGGTTATTTTGCTGCAGGTAATGTTACTAGGCAGCAGAACATACATATTTTTACATTTATTTTAACGTTAATGGTTGCATTATATCAGTAAGAAGAATGGTGCAATTGTGTATTCTAATTATTGTTGTAATGAGATCTATTTTGGTTTTAGGCGAGCAGACAGCAGGGTGTGCAAGAGGCCAACATACAGAGCGATGCAAAGGTAAGACTTTATTATAGAAAAGCTAATTAAAATACTGTGGAACAAGACTATAGCAGTGTGGAAAAAAAAAAAACACCTAGTGGACCAAATATAGTGTATGAACCTTCAAGTGCTATTGCAACCTGCAGTGGACTAGATACTACAGATGTACTGTAGCAGGACGGCACACCTGCTTAGTGGTTAGAACTGTCGTCTGGGTTTGATTCCACTTTGGGGTCTGTGTGCATGTTCTCTCTGTGCTTGGTGGGTTTCCTCCAGGTAATCCGGTTTCCTCCGGAAACATGCAGGTTAGGCTAATTGGTGTTCCCAAATTGCCTGTCGTGTGTGTATAGATGATGAGTGAGTGCTTGTTATAGAAACCCTACTGATCTTTGTCTTTCTTAGAATGACAACATTATAGCTACACAATAAAATTGCTGATTTTCTGTAGAGTTTAGACAAAAACACTTCTTTTGATTGAATTATACTTTACGAATATTAAATATACTTTATCTCCTATAAACATGCATTAGAGTCTAAAGCAGGTGTCACACCAGATGCAAATCTCTATAAACCTTTCGTGTGTGTGACTGCAGGCCCTCTTTGAAGCAGGAGAAAAGAGATTTGGTACAGATGAAGAAAAATTTGTCACCATTTTGGGGAATCGCAGTGCTGAACATCTCAGGAGAGGTATATTTCTCTCTGACTCTCTCATTATAGATCATACAGAATTATTGGCACCCTTCAGAAAAAGGTTTGGCAAGTTATGGAAAACGCTGAAGTGCAGATTGTAAAAAATAATGAAGGACAGTTATGGAATTCCATCACTTTAGTGTTAGTGAGTTAAAAACTTAAATGCAAGTGACTTCCCAATCATGAGAGGTGTCAGGTTTGCTTGCTTTCACAGAAACGATGGAGTAAGAAGTACCGTACTATTACTAAATGCTAACATTCAGTAAAAAATTTTTTATTCATTAATAATTAATAATTGGAGGGTGTAAAGGAATAAATCAATACTGAGATTTTAATAATAAGATTACTATTATTTATTTATCTAAGTATCTTAAGTACCTTCAGTACTACTTGGTCTTGTTCCGTTTTCCACATTGATCATTGGTGTGTGTTGCTTTGTTGCAGTGTTTGCTGAGTATACAAAACTGTCTGGATTCCAGATTGAAGAAAGTATTAAGAAAGAAACCAGTGGCCACCTGAAAGAACTAATGCTGGCTGTTGGTAAGACACATACACACACACACATCATTTTTTAAATTCAGAATTATGCAGAGTGATTCAATTCAATTCAATTTCAATACAAATATATTTGTATAGCCCTTTTAACAATTGTTATTGTCGCAAAGCAGCTTTACACAATCAAAAGAATTATTTAAGTTTGTATGAAATGTGATGACAAATAGTCAGATTGATGTACTTGTAATTGATGTACATTTATCCCATTTACACATGTGAGCAGTAGATGATTTAAAGGCCTTACTCAGTGGCCTGGTAGTGCTAGGATTTCAGGTCACAGCCAGCCGGCCAGTAGTCTGTCACTACTCATACAGTATATAGTTGTTCATTTTCTGCATATATTAGTTCATATCCAGAAACACACTCTGCCTTGTCCTTCTTTAAATTTTTAATCTTTTCCTCTTTCTTGCATTTCTCTTACAGTAAAATGTGCCAAAAGCATTCCTGGCTATTTAGCCGAGTGTCTCTATCATTCAATGAAGGTAAGTGTCTAGGTTTATGCCAAATCGCTTCATACTGTGTAGTTTATGCATAGTATGAAGTCTCCAGAGCAACACAAAGATTTTTATTTTATTGTGCAGCGGACGGTGTAGACAGGCATGTTATCTAGATTAGAGGCTGGGAGAGCTATTTATCATTACTTTAGTTGTATTCCTGTTTAACTTTAAAAAGTTATCTGCCATCCAGCAAGAGGCCCAAGCATGTACAATGAGAATAACAAGGGCCCTAAAATTGAGCCTTGGAGGATACCACAATTAATAGAACAGGGGGTGATGAGCAATTAGCAATTGAATCTGTTCAATTTTGAATTGAAAAGGCAGTGTCTTTTTGGTAAGAGGTGAACCATTCTTACACAGGGCGCTGCAAATCAGCTTCAGCTTCTAAGCGTTTTGCCAGAATGCCATGATCAATAGTATCAAAGGCTGCACTGAGATCAAGCAGGACTAAAATGGCACAACCATTTTACCAATAATTACTGACATTACCAGTAATAGTGTTTAGAAATTTTAGTTTATTTAAAGTCTCCCAGAATGGCAGAAGGCCTTTGGAATCGTAATAGAATCAAATTTCGTTTGGAAAAAATCTTTATATTAGTCAGGCCCTGCACACTGGGTGGATTCAAAGTTTGCTACAAAAAGAGGCACAATTATAGCTTTATAATTAAGCTATTTTTTCTCTCAATATCAGCTAGAGCCCGGAGCAATAGAAAACCCATTGCCATAAAATAATTTTATGTAATTTAATATATTATGCTGAAATGTATGTTTTGGATATCTGAGAAAGCAGGATCTTTTCAATGGCACATGCTTCTTTCAAAACCTGGAATATGGATAAAATCACGAATGTTGACAGCTACAGTAAAATGCAACATACAGTAATAGGATATGCTGGATCAGTTGCTATTTTCTAAGGTGCTGAAGAATGGCTGTGTAAGCCGTATGATAAAAAAAATAAATAAATAAAAGATTTGCAGTAATATAATGTGATAATTACAACATGCAACATGCTACGTACATAGACGTCTAGATATTCTAAATACTTACCATCTTGTCATTCATATATTATAGTATTAGACCTCCTCCTCCCCCCAATTTTATATATAGTGTCTTGCTTTTGTTATGTTGTTATGGAGTTCTGATGTAAATCATCCATCTCTACAGGGCGTAGGGACTGACGATAAGACGCTTATAGAGATCATGGTGTCCCGCAGTGAAATCGACATGCTGGACATACGAGCCGAGTTCAGGAAGATGTTTGCCACTTCTCTGTACAAAATGATTAAGGTGTGTACGCTCAGTCTAAGACATGGTAAAGATATGATATTGTTTAAATTGCAGTACACCAATATTTAAACAATATCATTCTCTTTTCTTCTTAATCCTTATTACAGGGTGATACCTCTGGTGATTATGGTAAAACCCTTCTTCTGTTGTGTGGCGGCGATGATGCGTAAATCTGCTCCTCGACCTGCAAGCATGAACAGCGATTCAATATTCAGGCAGTCACACAATTTTAATGAATTGCTGAAAATATTTATTCTTTTAGTATGTTACTAAATCTGATGTTTGGTAACTCTAATAATCTGCAATAATGAAGTGAATTTTCGTATCAGTTCAATTTTTTTCTTGTATGTCTCAGTAATGGTGCTATTAAACCATAAATTCCATGAAGTGGATTATATTGCTGTTTGGTTTCCTTTACTACTATCATAAATAAAAAAAATATTGCCATTATAAAAAGACATGATGTGGTAAACCAAATAATGAGAATACATTGTGGGTTGGGTGGAATAAACTACAACAAATGTTGTCACTCCTTAATGCAAACTAACAATTTCTGAAACAAGAAGTGAGTTATTCATAAAGCTATGTAGTGATAAAGCAACGTAAATACCCACCCTTTTAAATAACCACCTGACAAATAGATTTTTTTTGTCCTCACTGCAAAAGTGGACTGTTCCCATCTAAAGGTTCAAGTGACTGATGTTACAAATACTTCTGAAATAATGAAGTCTTGTACGTAAATTAAGCTACTTTATCTTTTATTCATAATTATACAATAATTCTGAGGAAAGCTGGTCAAAATCAAATTCAAATGAGCTTAATATACATCTTTACTGCATAAACTAAACAGAAGTAAATACACCTCTCAGAGATGATTTGAAGTTGGAATTGTAACAGAAGATGGCCTGGTAAGACTTATTTCAAAGACTAGCTTTTTTTTAAATTAACTTTCTTTATTAGAAGTTATTTCACGGGTAACATAATATTTCAATACAACAGACATAACTTCCATTTTGCATTTTGTTTACCCCATTGTATCCCTCTTCCAATCCCCTGTGTTCACACATCCCACAGTTCTGATTCAAAGACTAGCTTAAGTAAAAAAGTTTGTAGTAATAATTAATAGGTTAGACAGAACTCTGTCTAACCTATTAAAACAAAAAATAAAGGTTGAGTATCTTTTCGCCGAGTAAGGTTAGTAAGGTTGAGTATCTTGCACCTTGTTTACGCTAAATTGTACTTCTTTTGCTGTCAGTCAAATACACTCTTACGGCGGTTCGGTAATGACGTTTTGTCCTAAAACAACTCCAGCATGTTAAAATTCACTTATACCACTTCAGCGCTGTTATTTCAGCTGTGAAAATATTAACAACTTCTAGTAAAATTATTCAGTTTAGATTTTCTAATTAATACCTATTGGTGCAGGTGTAGCAGCGTGGTGGCTTAGTGATTAGCAAATGCCCTAAGTGTCCTGGGATAGGCTTCAGGCCGACCCTGTATACAGGATACAGTGGTATAGATGATGAGTGAGTGGTGCAGGTGTGTGTTTACATTGAGCGAATGTCTTATTAGTAGTTTATTTTTAATTAGGTTATTCAATCTTGGCACATAACTGTTCATAACATCGCAGGATAACTTCTGGCAAATATTTTTTATATTTCTGTTCAGCCAATTTTGCATGATGCTGTGCAAAAGCTTGCTGGACATAAAGACAGACATTTTTCTGAGCCTGGTTTTGGAAAGAGCGAATTCTGACCAATGTACAGACAAAACATTGTATATAGATTCTACACAAGAGTGCCAGCTAATGCTCTCACACTTGGGTTTCTTCATGGGGGAAAAACGTGACCAAATATGACACAGGAAGTTGAAACAAGTCAAATGTATTATTCCGAACGGTGGAGTTTTGTTGAGGGAAGTTCCCTTCACCGACATTCCCTGCAAACGGAGCAGGGAGTAGGGCGCACCCTGTGAAGTACACTTCGGAATGGAACGCAGCCAAAATGATCTGTAATACACGCTCGCCTCTCAGGCTGCGTTCCGATCGGCTTGAATTTCCCTGCGAAGTACACTGAACAGGATATTCCGCCATGTTAAGCGTGATTCCAAACCGTAAGGAAACTGTAAACGGTGCATGGAACGAGTGAACAGCGGGTCTTCACTTCCCCAGAAGTGGGAATGAAACATTTCCCAGCAGTCATTGCGACTCGCTGGAGCGTGAAAAAAATTGTCGCGAAAAAGGATTGATATATTTATTATCATTAGTATAGAGGGCGGTATAATATTACTATGACAAAACAATTTTCTATTTCATTTATTTATTGATTAAATATTCTATTTAATCAATAAATCATTACTATTATATAGTAATCTGTGAAAAGAGAATCTCCGTACATCTTGTAAATTAATAAGATATTTTATTAACAAGTTGTACACTTTTCAGTAATATATGTTTTATAATGGTATCAGTTTTTGTTGCAATAAATACTGAATATTTAATTTCTGTAGAGTGATTTTTTCCACAGCAACGGGTATCCGAGGTGCATACGTTACCAGGGTAACCAGGGAGGATGTGACGTCTTGGCTAGTGACGTTGCAGGGTGTTTCGAATAGAATCCGACATTCTCTGCACATGGAGCAGTGAGTAGGGAGCACACTATAAAGTACACTTTGGAATGGAACGCAGCCTCAGTCAGTTCAAGAACTACATTTTATTGAGCAAAAAACTACATTACCCACAATCCCCTGTAGTTCGCGCTGTCAACAGGGTGTGGTTCATGTAGCAGAAAAGCTGTTTAAATATCCCTTCATTCTCCTGCCTGCAGTCTGACTCTGCCGGGGAAGTGTGGAAGAAAGCTCTTTTAAGTTAGTGAGTTCATTTGCTTGAAATCCACTTTGCATGAGCTTAAACAACGTTTTCTAATGAGAGAAGTCGTGCATCTTACCTGATTTTTGTTTACCTGGATGTCAGGTGTCTTTTTTCATGATCGTTTAATTTAATAATTTGTTCATTGTTTCTATTCCTTTTGTGTCAAGCAGAAGTAAAAAAAAGATAGAAAGAGAGAGAAAATGGTGAGTCAAAAAAGTATTTATATATTTGTTTTTTAAGTTATGGTTTTAATGATATTGATAATAATAATTAAGATGAATGAATCATAAACAGCTTTGCATGCTTATTATTATTATTATTATTTTTTTTTTTTAGAATTCCTTGTGTCCTGTAACAACAAAGTCTTGCATTATGCACATCTTATTAAAACTTTTTGCATACTAACAAACCTTTTGCAAACTTTATTAAAACGTTTTGCATCTTTTTCTCATGTGTTCAAACTCATCCAGATATGCACACAGGTAATGATTATCACACAGATTTCATCGACACTTTATTATTCATCAAGATTATTCCCACCACTATAATAAATATGATCTGTGCAAAAACTGCATAGCAATCTTTTAGGGTTGAGGTTAGGAAATGGCGATGCCTCTGCATTCCTGGTCAACACACAATCATCGCACACTCCCATGAGTGGGACGGGACGGGACATACAAGCTCTTTTACTCCTTTCATGCTTTCTATTTTCCAACCAGCAGCATTTCCCAGCGTGTTATTTGATTCTTGCACCAACTAAAGCAGCAATTGTGTTTTAGATGACAAGCTTGTAAGCATAACATGAGTTTAAATCTTGGCCTCGAAGTAGTAATTTCCGCTTCCCGTTTTTGGTCTTGTGTGTGTGACTCACTCTTGCCTGTTGTAGGTGGTCCCTGAATTAATCATCCTTGATCCAATGCATATGCTTACTAGGATACTGTCAATTTACTGTTTTTTAGTATACAGTTGTAGAAAAGTTAGACGTGCATGCTACGTTTTCCCTTTTGAATCTGGTTCCTTTTCAAGTTTCAGTCTTGTCTTCCCCATCACCGCCTTGCTTATTATGGATCTAAATCTGAACCCACATGCAGATTTCTGTAAAGTTGTTTTACAGTATCAAATGCACTACACAAATAACATATATATATAATGTGTGTGTGTATGTATGTATGTATGTATGTACTGTGTGTGTGTGTGTACACACACAAAAGTTGACCAGACTGTCTCAAAATGTCAGAGATTTTAGTTTATCCAGTGAGTAAAAAAAAGGTTTCTTTTGTAGTTAATATGTAGTTTTTCAATCTTTTTTTTTTTTCTTTCCCTCCTTGAGTATACATGTTGACTCATGTATGTGGGTGGTTCCCTCTTTCCCATTCTTGCTTCACTTTTACAGATATCACTTCCATCTGCCGTTGTTCTGGCAGGTGGAGTTGTGTTTGCGTAGATGCTTGATAAACATTAATAATCCCTATCAAATGAATTAAGCGAGTATGGTTCCCAGGAATATAAACACGATGCTGGCTTTCCCACAGGAAAGGAGAGTTAAATATGAGAACAGCAATGACCGAAGCGAGCTCACTTGTATCTTGTTTATGTTTGCTTGTCTGAGATAATGCATGCATTGGATGTTGGTCATGAAAACTTTTCATTTTTATGTATAATAAATAATGCAGGTTTAAGCCTGGTTATTGAGAAAAAAATAATAAACCAGTGTCATTAGAGTCAGTGTCTGAAGAGCTGAAATCTGTGTTTTTGTCCTGCTCGGTAAGCCTGAATCAGGAGCACATGATCAAACATCTTTCCCCAACTACAGTCAGATCAGACAGGAACGCTGTTGTTTGGATTTGTGTGTGCACAAACAGGAAGTGATCTGTGAACCCAGTGCTTGCATTTGAAAGTACAAAAGTCCAAACGTAATAATAAATCATAAAAAAAAACAAAAAAAAAAAACAATGTCAGTGTATTAGAAATGGTGCTCCTTTGGTGTTTATTTAACATGAACTTGTTCTAAGTAGGTCTAATGAAGGTTCAGATCAGAGGTAGCTCAGTGGTTATGGAGTACTGATCAGAAGGTCGCAGGTTCAAACCCCAGCACCACCAAGTTGTTGCGTTCTTGAGCAAGGCTCTTAATCCTCAAGTGCTCAGATGTAAAATGCTAGTAAAATGTGTCTGCCAAATGCTAGAAATGTTGTTAAAGGGTTTGCATTTTCAAATTTAAGAATATTACAAGTAGGACTACTACTACTAATAGTCGTTCTACGGACAAACAAAATCAAAACAAGTCGTTCTGCATGTCGGGGATGTGACTTGAGGTTGGCGTTGCATTTAGTGGCAAGACCTTTTTCAACGTTGGCAGATGCTACTCTGTTCCATTCATGTGACCATGCCTGTTAGTGTGATTAGTGCTGTAGCGTTTGACCTAATTGCGGACACTGGCTATAGGAATAAGATAAACTCATATTATATTGGTTTCTGAGGTCAAGGTGTAGGCACAGAATTATGTAACTCCTATTAGTAATGGCAGTGGAAGGTCCTTAGAAAAACTGCCATTTGTTTTTAAGCAAAGTGAAGTAAGGAGGGAGTTGCACCATTATGGGAGATGGCATAACATCAAGTCACTGTCTTCCTTCTGTGAAAAGGCTTGCAACAGTAGATGTCGGTTGTAGTTTCCAGAAAAAAGACTGCAAGTCTTATTACTCATAGTATGGGTGGGGTTGGAGACCAGTACGAAGCCATACTATACTTTAGGAAGTCTTAAGTGGTCAAATTATTCTTGGTCATGTGATGTACAGCTGTAGATCTGTTTTCTTTTGAAAAAAAAAAAAAAAAACTGCTTGGGTCCACCATAAAAATTGAGTTCAGATTTTTTTGTTTCCACAATTCTAACTTTAAACTAAAAAGTCATAAATCTGAGATTACAAGTCCGAACTCCAATTATATACCAGATTTATGCATATTTTGACTGGAAAAATAACGTATTTATAATAATCGTATGATATAAACCAGATTCTGACAATTTCTCAATTCGAGTAGTTAAATATTTAGTATTAGTTTAAGTATTATATTATGTATGTATTGTTTATGTATTTAAGGTTTCTCTATAATCTGATTTACTTATAAATGTAAAAGTGTATCCTTCAAAATAATAAGAGAATTGCAGTATTTAAAAGCTTTATTGGTTTGTAAGATTGTCTGCTATTATGTAAGGCTCAATTCTGTCTTAGACAGTCTCTGAGTCATAAACCCACTTTATCCCCACCCTGCTCTCTCTCCCTCGCTCGCCCTCTCATTTTTTTTCCCCCTGTTTTATTTGCACAGTCAAACGTTCCTTTTTGGAAAACTACTCAGCTGACTTTCATTAGTTTTTAAAAGGACAGGCAGCACAAAAAGGCTAAATTTTTGTTAAATATTTGATGACTCATATAATTCATTACAGTCAACCTTGGAGTCACTTTTTAACCTTTTTTTTTTAGCTTTACAAAAATTTACCATACTGTAGTAAAGAGCTCCGGTTTTAACTTCTGGAAAATAAATGAACATTGTCTTTTTATTTCCTCTGCCCAGGCTGGAAGAGGAACCATCAAGCCTCAGAGCGGATTCAACGCCAATGCTGATGCCGAGACTCTTTTCAAGGCCATGAAAGGATTCGGTTAGTCACACAGTGTACACTGACACACACGCTTCAGAGTTTATAGGTTAACAGTTAACATTTTACCAGAAACCATATTATTAATTTTAGACAAATGTAAACTCCTATGAATGTACCAAAGGATTTTACTGCATTTCAGTACACTAACAGTTTAAATCACTCTTAAGACAAAAGAAGTAATATATTATACAGTAGGATTTAAAATGGGAAGGTGATACAGGAGTAGATTGAAGAACAATTAATGCTATAGTTAAGGCTTAGCTTAAGTGTTACATAGTTTTAGTTGGTGCTTATACTGTATATACTGTAAAAAGTAATTGAAAGAGTGTTGATGAATGATTGAATTATTTGTGCTGGATGGGTGGACAGGATAAATATTTAAATAACACAAACACTTTTGCCTTCGTGCCTTTTTTGTTTAATGAGACGTACTGTATTTACAGAAGAACTTGTTTCTTCTATCGCTTCCAGTCAGCAAGATGTCCAGTCTAATCCCTTTGCCTTGAACATTTTCATATTTAGTATTTACATACATTTTAAACAATTATGCAATCTTTAATTAGTTTTCCAATATATTGATTTATATGTATAGTGAAAAATTATATGGTTAATGATCATCATGAAATCAACACGAATATCATTATTCGTGTTAATTTCATGTGGAAAAAGTCCTAGAGGTTGAATACTTTCTTCCGCTATACCCAATACATACAATAAAGTGTCCTGCATAAGTAAGCGTTATACATAACCAGGCAAAAGTTTGGACTCGCTTTCTAACTCAGTGTCTTTTGTTTAGTGATTTATTTTCTACGTCCTAGAACAGTGCTGGAGATTTTAAAACTATGAAATGTAACACACATTGCAAAACTTTTCTCTGCTGCACTTAGAGTTACCAACCTCAGAAGTCACCACTTAAAACCAGCACCTCAGATTAGAGTTGTGTTGAAGGCTTTACAGAGCATAAATAGCAGATACAGTACATCTCAGTATCAACTGTTCAAAGATTTTTGTATATTGTGGACGCCTTCAGTATTGTTTTACAGTGTAGAAAGAAATAAAAAGTTGAATAAAACTTTAACTGTTACTATATGTATGTAACTTGAATGTAATGTTAACACTGGAGTTTACTGTGTTTAGGCACTGATGAAAAAACCATTCTAGAGCTGCTGACAGCTCGCAGTAACGCTCAGCGCCAGCAGATCAAGACGTCCTACAAGAACCTGCATGGCAAGGTGAAGACTTGTACATTACATTTCTTGTACAGTACATACAGTACATTCTGCATTCAACTGTTTATGAAATAAAATGGCGGGAAAAAGGCTTTCAATCGTGTTGTATAAATACTGTGTATACAGGAACGCACAGCTCCACAATAAATATTTAATATAACCATCTTTTTAAAAGTATTTTTAACTTAAGTAATGTTTTATTTTAAGATTCTCTAATGCTATCCATCAAGCTTTATTCCTAAATCCATTGTCTCGTGATGTAAAGTTAACATCATTCATGCTAGAGCAAACACCAGAACAATGAGCTCAGACGGATTGCTTCATTATTTACTCAAACAAGTAAAACGTGTTTCCTTATCAATGGTTTCGTTTTGCAGACTTGCTGACTATGGAAAGCTGAAAAAAGTTGTAAAAGGAGTGGCAAAAATGTACAGCAGAAAAGCTCAAAGCACCACAGCAGTATAACTTGGTCGCACTTGAAAATGAGCACACGTGGTCCTACTTTAGTAAAACGTTCTTGTATATTGGAGCAAGCAAAAGCCCATATAAATGAGGGATCTAATTAGAACATTTTGAGGAAGTTTTGCTAGCATGCTATTGTTTTCATTGGTAATGCCAGGTTAGATTAGCATTGAATTGAGTAGCTAATGCACATGCACAGAGATAAAACAATGTCAGGCAAAATCGTGTAGTGGTTTTGAAACAAAAATAAATCGAACAGCTTCATATAAGACTATTAAAAACTATATAAAATATTATCTTTTTTTTTTCTTTTTAGCTTGTTACATTATAATTTTTTTTTGTCTCTGTTTTTTCTCCTTCAATCCACTCTACAGTTTTAAACTTCAACAAAAGCCTCAATCCCAAAGAAGGTCCAGATTGTGTCTGCTGATACACCCAGTAACCAACCATAAATCATTCCATTGTAAAAGAGACAAGAACTGTAGGACAGCAAATAGATCTTAGTAGATCTTTAGTATATGATTACAGAACCTGAGATCAATTAGAAGAAGGCTTTTTCAGAATTTAGCCTCCTGGAAAATATTCAGATAAAGTTTCAAAACTGTAAAAGTGAGCTTAGTACTGTATATAAACAGGTTCATCTTGTATTGATTCATGGTTAATGTGGCCAAAAGATTAAATTCTTCGAAACTGTCTTCTGTGGTTATATTCAGTAAATTGTAAATATAACCAGTGGTTATATATAAGCCGTGTTTGTGTTGATTTCTTATTGATTTTTGGAGTCAGTTTTAAAACAAAGATTCGCAAACAAGAATCAACCATTTTTATTACAAAAAATTTGATTACAAAAGGTTGGCTTAAATTTCTGTTAACAATTTCAGTTGTGTGCCAAAGTTAGTACAACAATCAACTGATCATAGCAAGTTCTTAAACAGTAGGTAAATACAAGCACAGACAAACAACAACGTACAACTTTTTTACAGTGCCGTTATTTATTTAATGAAAATTAAAAACTAAACTTTTGAAAAAAATTTGAAAAAAGAAAAACTAAAATTTGGATTCTTTAATTTTTCTGCCATTTTGTTGTACTTCGGTAACCGTTCAGTTTTCATCTAATTGTACCGTCCTGGACGTACGTTGTATTTCTCTGAGCCCGAGTCTGGCTCTGGGGTGAATGTGCTTGGACGTCCACGCCTGGAACGATTGGCAGCTGTGTAGGATGCTTTCCACTTGTGAATCATCTTTCTCACTGTGGAACTCCAAATAGTTTGTAAATGGTTTTATAACCCTTTCCAAAGTGATGTGCAGCGACAGTTGCTTTCTTTAACACCATTGATTATGTCCTTCCCTCTTTGGTATTATGTTACACACACCTGAATGATCCAGACCAATGATCTGCCAATACTTCTGCTTTAATTGCGGGGCTGCACACCTACTGGTGACTAGTTACGCAGGGGCTGATGGTTAGCAACACCTGGCTGTAACGTATCCTCTTAAATCTTGTGGAAGCAGTAAAAAGTTATGTGTTGTTGTTCGTCTAATGTTGTATTTTTTCCCCTAAGACCCGCTATTAATAGATGATTTCTTTTAATAATGATTTTACACCAAAACACATATGATTAAAAGAGAGGGTACTAACTTTTAGTGGTCATTTCTCATACCTTTTCATTCATCTCTCTCTCTCTAGGATTTAGCGGCGGAACTAAAGTCAGAGCTGGGAGGACACTTTGAGACCGTGGTTTTGGCACTGTTGGACACTCCTACAATGTATGATGTGAAGTGCCTGAAGCATGCCACTAAGGTATATATTGTGTATGTGTGTACACTCACACATACTTACTCACACACAAATATACAGTACAAGAATGTATTAGTTGCACACATGCCCAGCTCAGTCTGAAGTTTTGTTGTTGTTTCAGGGTGCAGGAACATGTGAAAAGTCTTTGATTCACATCCTGGCTTCAAGAACCTGCAGGGAGGTTCAAGCGATCAATGCGGCCTACAAGCAGGGTACGGGAGTGTATGATGTGCACTTTTGTATGGGTGCAAGTTATAGGTTGCTGGTTGTGAGTGTATATATTTTTTTAAGGATCAGGGTTTGGTTTGGTTGGTATAGATAATGTTTGTGTGTGTGTTTTAGAGTATGGCAAAACCCTGGAAGAGGATGTGGTTGGTGACACCAGTGGACACTTCAAGGAGCTGCTGGTTATTTTGCTGCAGGTAATGTTACTAGGCAGCAGAATATGCACATTTTTAAATAAATTTTAATGATAGTGATTGCATTATATCAGTTATGATTGAGTTATTTTGGTTCTAGGCGAGCAGACAGCAGGGTGTGCAAGAGGCCAACGTACAGAGCGATGCAAAGGTAAGACTTTATTACAAAAAAGAAAGTTAATATAACCCAGCATAGCAGTGTGGAAATACTGACCTCTAGTGGACCTGGCGTGCAAGTGCTTTAGCAGTTTGCAATAGCACCCCCTACTGATCACTATCTCTTTTAGAATGACAACACTATAGCTACACAATAAAATAGATTTTCTGTACAGTTTAGACAAAAACACTGCTGTAGTTTGAGTTATACATTATGAATCTAAGTCTAAAGCAGGTGTCACTCCAGATGCAAATTTCTTTAAATCTTTTATGTGTGTGTGACTGCAGGCCCTCTTTGAAGCAGGAGAAAAGAAGTTTGGTACAGATGAAGAACAATTTGTCACCATTTTGGGGAATCGCAGCGCTGAACATCTCAGGAGAGGTATATTTCTCTCTGACTCTCTCATTATAGATCATACACTAATTATTGGCACCCTTCATAAAAATTAAACTGTATGAAGAGAAGTCCCTCCCACAAAACCTTGTGTGGAAAATTTCACATCAATTATAAAAGAACAGACTATTATGGAAAACTCTTAACTGCAAGTTTTGAAAATAATAAAAGACATTTATGGAAGTCCATCACTTCAAAACCTTGAATGCGAGTGAATTTCCAATCATGAGATGTACATGCGTGAACTCTTTAGATTTGCTTGCTTTCTGAGAAACAATGCATTCAGAATTAGGATTACTATAAGGTTTAGTCTGTACAAGTATAACTTGGTCTTGTTCTGTTCTCCTCATCGATCACTTGTGCGTGTTGCTTTGTTGCAGTGTTTGCTGAGTATATGAAACTGTCTGGATTCCAGATTGAAGAGAGTATTCAGAGAGAAACCAGTGGCCACCTGAAAGAACTCATGCTGGCTGTAGGTAAGATGCTCAGGGTTCTCATTTACACATCGAGCAGTAGGTGGCGTTGCTCGGTGACTTGGCAGTGCTGGGATTTCAGCTCACTGCCTTCCGATCAGCAGTGCGATGCCTTAACCACTGTGCCACCACTCACATATAGTTGAAAACTATTAGTTCATTTTCAGAAACACACCCTGTCTTGTTTTCTCCTTTACTCTCTATTTTTAATCTTTCAAATAGTATATTATTCCTCTGTCTCTTACATTTGTTCTCTCTTACAGTGAAGTGTGCCAGAAGCGTCCCTGCCTATTTAGCAGAGTGCCTGTATTATGCAATGAAGGTAAGGGTCTAGGTTTATACCAAATCTCTTCATGTGGTGTAGTTTATGCAACAGACTGCACAATATGAAGTCTCTAGAACTACACAAAGATTTTTCATTTTATTGTGCAAATTAGTAGACGGCTAATTTTTTAGCTGTAAAAAATTCTCAGCCATCCCGCAATTGATATTGTGCCGGTAGTTAAATAGGCTGTTTAGTGAGCATGTGTTATCAGGTATAAGTGGTAGGTAAAACTGTGTGTGACCCGCATGTCTCAGGGATGGAACTGAAGAGAAGCAATGAGATTAACAAGGGCCCTAACATCGAACCTTGGGGTTACCACAATTATATGGGCAGGGGATGAAGAACATCTATTTATTTATTTATTTGCTTATTTATTGAAAAGGCAGCGTTTCATAGGTCAGAGGTGAACCATTACCTTACCCAGGGCCCTGCAAAGTTTTTTCACAGAATGCCATGGTCAATAGTATCACAGACTGCACTGAGATCATGCAAAATTTACAGTAAAGGCACAACCATTTTACTAATAATTACTAGCATTACCAATAATGGTAGTTTATTTCAGTTTATTTTATACAAGTGTGGCATCCATTTTTGCTCACACCGCAGTTAAAAATGAACTGATGTAACATGTTTACACCTGCACAGCAGTGACTTGGGGGACAGTAACCTTGAACGGAATGCGCTGATAAGACAGTGCATTAACAGAAGTATTAACATACTATATAGTGTATATGATCCAAGATCATTTTTGGTTTATCCTCATAGCTTTTTATAGACAGTATTAGCTGGAGTCAGGAGAAATAGTATTATTGTCTTGCCATCCTACAAGTAGGTGTCCTAAATACTTCAACTACATCTTCTCTCTTATAATGGTTTTAGCCCATTTTCCAGTTTTATATTGTGCCTTGCTTTTGTTATGTTATATTGTGTTTCACCAAAACTTGCTTCTTCATGCTGTATTTTCTGTCCCTTGATCCTCCCCCAAGCTTAAAGACAAGTCATTTTGTTTAAAGTAAGGGGTCTTAAACCATCATGAAAAACCATGTCTCACAGGCTTCTAAAAAAAATATATAAAAAATCTGTAAGAATTTGTAAGAATCCTATTTTAATGGTTGGATTTGGATTCTACATTGGAATCCAACAAAAGGATTTGTAAACAGTGGTGGCCAACGTTTTTAACAAAAGTGAAATTTTTAATAATGACTGAAAAATATTTTATGCAATGAAATTGATGTACAATAATCAATATTTACCAAGTCCTTTATTCTTCAAAAACTGCTGGATATAGCTGTGTTTAGAGACAAAAAGATGTCTGCAGATTATGTATAGAAGATGGTTTGACTGCGTTTACTGCCTTCTGCACCATCGTGCAACAGTTTGGACAGGTGGACTCCAGGGCAGCAGAAAGTAAAAGTCCTGGCACATGTTTGTTTCATCTATAAATTAACCAGCTGATTCTAAGTAGCACAACTCTTTAGTCAGATCAGCGTGAACTAATATAGTGACATCACCTGTTTTGTGCATAATAACGGAATTCACATCGTTTAGTCTTAATACTTTTGGCCAATTGTTGATATATCAACATATAAACCTTCTTACCAGTCAGTAAAACAATGTTTAAACCCTGGTGCTGATGCGACTCCTCCATCTCTACAGGGCGCAGGGACTGATGATAATACTCTGATAGAGATCATGGTGTCCCGCAGTGAAATCGACATGCTGGACATACGCGCGGAGTTCAGGAGGATGTTTGCCACTTCTCTGTACAAAATGATTAAGGTGTGTACGCTCAACGTCTACGACATGGATTGTCTTACTTTATATGGTTTAAATCGCACTACACTAATATTTTAACACTATCGTTCCCTCTGTCTTATTACCCTTCATTACAGAGTGATACTTCTGGTGATTACGAAAAAACCCTTCTTCTGTTGTGTGGCGGCGATGATGCGTAAATCAACTCATCGACCTGCAAGGATGAACAGCGATTTAACATTCGGCAGTTACACAATTTAAATGAATTGCTGAAAATATTTATATTTTGTGCATGTTACTAACGGCGATGCTTCTGATAATCTGCAATAATGAAGGCAATTTTCATATCACAATTCTTTTTTTTTTTCCTTTTTCTTTTTCTTGTATGCTTTTTAAATGCTTGTTTCATTGTAGAGAAAGAAAAAAAACATGTTTCAGTAATGGTGCTATTAAACCATTAAACCACTATCAAGCCCAATAAAGTGGATAATATTACACATTGATGTAATTTTCTGCAATTATAAATAAAAATTGACGTAACATTGAGAACCCATTGTGTGGATGGAATAATCTACAGTCTTGTGTAGCTCCTCACCATAAGTATCGCTTATTCACTTCTTAAGGCTCTTCTTAATGCAATCTAACAAGTCCTGAGACAACTGATGGGTTTCATGAGGTTAATTAGTAATAAAGCCACATAAATACCTGCTCTTTTGAATAATACCCTGACAAATAATTTTTGTGCCTCCATTAGTTTTTTGAATCTCGTTCATCAAAATGAACGAATCTTTTTTTGAATCATTTAGTTCATTTCGTTCTTTTGACCAGAAATTAAATAGGATGTTAAATTTTCAATAAACAGACCCCCAACACACACTACATACACACATTTTGCCGATAGTTCCAGTAATGAAAATATTAAAATGCAGCTAAGGACATATTATGATAAACAGAATGAGCAGCTCACCATCATATTTTCTAGTCCGAGTCATTCGTACTTTTGAATCTACTGCACTTCATAGCGTCTATGGGGGTCACGTGACAAAAGGTACTTCTGGGTGCTCCGGTTTCCTCCCACAGTCCAAAGACATGCAGATTAGATTGTCTAGTGTTCCCAAATTGCCCGTAGTGTGTGAATGAGTGTGTGCCCTGCGATCGATTGGCCCCTGTCCAGACTTAATGGTTAGCACTGTCACCTTGCACCTCCAGGGTCCAGGTTTGATTCCCATCTGTCTGTATCTTTGCATGTTCTCCCTGTGCTTGGTTACTCCGTTTCCTCCCACAGTCCAAAGACATCCAGATTAGGCTATTGGTGTTCCCAAATTGTCCGTAGTGTGTAAATGTGACCAGAGGTTCTACCTTGTAAAAAACGGGATAAATACAATTGGCCTGCAATGGTTCACCACTGGCCTCCAGTCCCTTGAAGGACTACAGAGGTTCCTAGATGGATGGATGGATGGAATGTCAACAACCAGCTAATTAGTGCTTGTGGTCCTACAGTGTAAGTGTAATCATTTCAGAATTAGACTTCCATCTTGCATTCCTAGTTGCAGAATAGTTCTGAACAAATATGGTCAAATCAATGAGCACCTCTCAGAGATTAAGTTGAAATGAGACAAACATTATTATGGCTTTCTAATTTATTGGTCAAATGTAATTACACCACCAGCAGATGGCGTGAGAGAATCGATGTTGCTGCGGTCTAATCCAGTTCTGCTTTCATGTATTCGAGCAGCCCTGAAACACACCATTCCTTGTCATTAAGATGGCCAGTATATTTAACTTAAAAATGCTAAAATGATGCGTCTTATCCTATGACCTTTCCAGATACACGATATTGTGTATAAGCTTTGGTTTGATGATTGTCCCAACAGTCTACTGACTTCAGATCACCCTAAAGAAAGAAGAATATAAAGATGAATGCCTACGGATCCACAACTTTAGGGCGAATGGAAGATCTCGAAGGTCCAAAATACAACCCTGACCACAAGCCCACTGAACAACTTGGACATGAACTTAAAAACTGATTGTGCCCCAGACCTCCTTCAAAAATCCCAACAACCACATCCCAAATTGTAACAGTAATCCTTCTCATAGGATTGAGACTTATTATAATAGCAAAGGGGGAACCAACACTGGTAATGCCAATTGGTTTGAAAGGGGCACATGTTACTCAAATGTCCACATACTTTAGGAAATACAGCATAAAGATTTTACTTCACCTACTCAATCATTCACTGCACCATTTATTCTGTCCAGAAGGGAAGAAGCCTCTCCAAAAGAAGAGCCAAATCTGTAAATCTTTTGGATTGTTGATGGAAATCTCAAACTCCATAAACACAGACATGCAGTACGTGTAAAGGCAGGATTTGAATCAGTGCTGACCACTATGTCAGTGTACCACTGTACAGCACACATACTTAAACAAGCTTAAATTAACATGCATGTACTGTATAAGTATATGCTTTACTATTCACTCATCATGGGTTGGCTCACAGTGTATCTAGAACCTGTCCTGGCGATACTGAGCATGAGATGCATTCAGAGGAAACCTATATAGATGGTAGTGCTGTCATCATCACTGAAGCCTGTATTATACTTGAATGAGTCGAACAATGGGCCAGGAATAAAGACATACTGTACACGTTATCCAAGCAAGACCTCATGGGTTCTGAAGTGTTTCAAAGGAAATATTTTGTAACGAAACATAGTCATGTGGATGTATAGAGTCATGATGTGCATAGGTGTATACAGCTCTGCTTACATGGACCTGTCTAGAGAAGGGGTGGATGCACTTTTAAATTTAAATTTTTAGCAATGATCAGAAGAATATCCATCAACCATGGCTGTGGTTATCACTGTTTATGAGCAACTGACTTGGTAAAAAAATACCAAAAGCTGTGCACTTGTTACATTTTTGTATTGTTATTGATTAACTAGCTGGTTAAGATAAAAGTTTGATCAGGTGTGATCTAGGTGTGTGTGTGTGTGTGCTAGGTGATGAGTATTTGCTGAAATAATAGATAGGCATGTAGCGCTGTTGTCTCACAGCTGCAGTGTTCATGATTCGATCCTGAGCTTGTGTTATTGTCGATGTCCAGGCCTTATTATTTATACTGCTGAACATGCCCAAATGTTGCTAATTCATTTTAATCCCTTTAATATTACTTTATTTATTTATTTATTTATTTATTTTTTGTAGAAACAATCTGAACTAACAGTAGTGAAGTGACCTAGTTCCATGTGCATGCATAGATATGTACCCTTTGGCAAGTATGCAGAACAAAGGGACAGATGTTTGACCATTAAGTGTGGGTGGGGTCCAGGGGTAGACTTGACCAATCAGAGCGTTGGTTTAAATCAGTTGGAATGTCACGCCACCTCAAACCACACAACAGTCTAATATAACGGAAACACCCTATTTCCAAAACAATACACATTCCTTCTTACGTGGGTGGGCGTGTATGAGAGAGCACCTTGCTTTAAGGTTTAATCCCATCTGTAATGATAAGAATAACAATTCCTAAGTGTAATGTGGACGCTGTCTTGAATTTGTCAATGGACTGATCCTATTTTGTCATAAGGCGTTAATATTAAAGCAAATATTACCTTTAGAGTATTGCATGTGTGAGTGAGTCGGAGGAATGTGTGTGAGTTTCTGCCCACTCCCCATCTTTTGTCTGGGAAGCCCATGTGGAGCTTGACACATGCACAAACATGATCCTGAGAGTGTAAGAATAGTTATGGACACACACAAATATGCTCATGCTGTCATAAGATAATTAACTGAGATTACCGTATACTGTAGCAAATGGAAGATATTAATAATTGAATAGACCTTTATTTTGCAACACTCACTAGATTGTGAAGAGAAGAGAAGAGTGTGGTCACAGTCACATGTACTCTATAAGATAAATGTATATTTACTGCTTTAGGGTTTTAATTTGGAGTTTCTTATGGATTTTCTATCCTAAAACAAGCAGACTGCCAATGCTATAGTAAAACTAGGTGTCGTCTGAGGAACTCAGGGAGGACAGAACACTCCGGTGTCCATAGGTGTGAATGTGCACCCTGGAATGAAAGAATAATATTCAAAGATATTAAATAATTTTCTCAAATGTGGTATTTACCCTTTTATCCTAATCTTGGGTTACTCCTGCTGCTTTGGGGATTTACATATTCCTCATACTGTATGTTCATGTGAATTTCCTTTAACCGCTCACAAAAACATCTATATTTGACTGACTGAGATAAAGTGAATAGGTGTATGACTATGGTGATGATAGTGTATATATATAAAAAGTATAGTACAGTCTATAATTACAGCAACATTTCTTATGTACAAATCTAAAGTATCTATAGGATCAAGATTCAATTCTATTCAATTCAATTTGATTTGTATAGCGCTTTTAACAACTGTCATTGTCGCAAAGCAGCTTTACACAATCAAAAGAATTATTTCATCAAGATGAAGTAAGGGTGGGGCTTACACTTACTGTACTGTTTTTGGGAAGTGTAATTCTTTAAGGTATGCATGCAGGTCCATCAACAACAGCAGGAGATGAGTCATTTGTAACATGAGAAAGAATTTATATTAATCCAAATACTGGAAAAGCCAAATTATAGTTTACTTAAAAAAAAAAGTACTCAACAAGTAAATAGCAAAAAGTACAAAGTAAAAAACAGCCTGGGAGATGAAGCCTGTCATATGGTAACTTTAGAAGGAAACCCTGTACTGCATGCTGTACTTGGGCCCCTCTGCTTGCCTTTCTTGTTTGTGGATTACACAGTTTGTAGGACTGTAAAATGGTGTTAAATTTCCAAAACTCCACCGCTTGACAATGATATTAATTTTGCACTTTAAACATTCTTTTAAGTGAGTTAAAAGGGCAGGCTTATATCACCGGTGGACTTCTGTGTAAAATTAAAGGTTTGGAAGAAGCCATTCTCCCATTACACATAAAGCACAACCTAATAATTATGTCTAATTCTGTGAGCAGCAACAAAGAAATTTATTGCACAAGCCCAGTTCTATGCACCCTATAAGTGTTTTTCATACTATGTTTCAGGTTCACTTAATTGGAGGTGGGGAAGAAAGTGAATGGGAAAGTAATTCAATAATTCCAAATTGACCATAAAGTGTGATTGAGGGTGTGGAGTGTACATGTGTGCCCTGTGGTGGATTAGCACCCTGTCCAGGGTGTACCTGGCCTTGTGCCCGTAGTTTCCTGAGATAGACTCCATTGTACCTGCAATCCTACAGGATAAGTGATATAGAAGATAAATGAATGAATTAGTTTATTTATTTTAAGTAATTAATTTTGACTGAATTTCATAGCCAATCTATCATTTTAGATATTTTCCTGACGATATATCATGCTCTTCCATACTTAAACATCCATTTAAGTTGCCCATTGCAGCATTTTTTGAACATAAAAGAACTGTCCAAAATACATTTGCTGCAGTTATCTGCACTGTACAATTACCTAACCATTAACTAACCATCGAGTAAAAGCTGACTGAAAGTTGACTTTACAATTAATTTTACATAAAGATTGTACTGTATATACAACCAGTATAGAAATATATACAACCAGAGAAACCAGTGTGCTCAGGCAAAGGTGTGTGTTTGTGTGTTCTCTGTGTCCAGAAGGTGAATGATGGAAATCAAAATTAAATTAGTCAAGCTACGCCGGATGTTACACACAACACACTGTTTGATGACTGCGTTGCTCTCCACACTCTGAATGTTCTTTCTGAAGATAACATTAGAAATACTGTCAAAACAGAAGAAAAGTCCTGATTATTATTATTATTATTATTATTATTATTTTACATGAATGGAAGTGCCTGTTTTATATGACTCTTTTTGTTGTATAATTAGTCTACTGTATATCATCTCTGTGGAAAATGTGATTCTTTGGGTCAAGAAATTTAACAAAGCCTTGTAAAAAGATCCTTTTTTACTTTTTTATTGGACTTACAATTTAAAAATAAACTCTAAAATGCAAAATTTATAAACTGAAAAAATATACATATAATAATTACAGACTCTTGCATTCACATATATGTTAGGTACATTTGTTAATTATGACTATTTGTACACCAATCTCTAACCCCTAACACTACTGTCAGTACACCAAAGAAATGATATTGAATATTCCCTGCAGGGACACACACACACACACTCACACACACACACACACTCAGCAGTCCCCACTCTGAATCATGCTGAACAGAAAGTTGCAGACGCTTCCCCACGCGCTCCCGCACTTCTCTTGCGCGAGCTCACTGTGATCCGCGCGCCGCGTGCACGCCGTTGTGGGTGTGTCCTCTGGAGGCCCCGCCCTCAGCGCGGGGGTCCTCAAGGTGATTTCCTTGTACGGTTTGAGGAACCTGAAGTGAGCGTCCGCAGGCGCGCGGTCGCACGCGCGCGCTCGGAGGGTCGCGTGAGGGTCCGCGCAGAGGCGCCGCTTGCTCTGCTTCAGCGCGCGCGAGATCTGCCTCCAGAAGGCGCCGGGCTTGGACCTGAACGCGGGGCAGAGCGCGGGCTCGCCGGTGTACTCACAGCCGTACCCGCTCCGGGGCTTCCCCTTCCTCATGGCGAGACACGTGACGTTTAACGTGTACCGCATCTTCGCTCTGGTTGCCGTCCACGTGCACCGCTCTCCGGCGTGTGCTGAGAAGTTTCCCCTGAACACGACTCCATCCTTGGTTGCATCTTTCTTCCTTCCCATCCTTTTCTCACCAGCTGCGAGCCAGACGAGCAGCAGAACCACCGCGAGATTTCCGCAGAGCCGCATCTTCTCTCCGCGAGCGCTGAGTACGAGTCGAAATATTAAAATACTGAACAAATCTATACGAGGACCAGTATGACAGTTTACACACTCCGGTTACAGATACACTGCGCTCTCACAGTGAATTAAACGCAGACACACATTCGGTCATTCAGCATGTCATTTATCTGTAACAGTGGAGTGATATGCACGCGCGACCAGAAACGTTATATACTGACACACCCACGTCTCTTATGCCCGCCCGTGACGTCACAGCGAGGGATCCTGCTCCACTCAGTCTAAAAGGTTTTCATAATTCAAGAAAACAACATCATATTATGATGATCATCATCATATTGTCCATATTGTCTCCATGTATGAGAAGGAAACCAAAGTTTTACACCTAGCAGTTTTCATGCAATAAAATCACATTTTTCACTTATTCATGAAAAAGAGCAATAGCAACATGACTGATTTAGTGTAGTTTATTAAAATATCCTGGTGTGCACTGCACAACGTGAGTCTGTGATATTGTGAGTCTGAGAAAGGTAGAGAAAAAAGAGAAAAGGACTCAGTTCTTCCAGTTTTTCTGATCTGAGAGAACATTCAGCTGGTGTAACGCCTCATCCTTGAAAATCGACTGATAACTTGTGACCAACTTGTGGAAGATAAGCATCTGTATGTGGGAACTGTGCACTCAAAACCACTTGCATATTACAGGAAATTGTCTGGGAGTTATCACCAAATCCTCCGTACAGTCCTGACCTCGCACCAAGCCACATGTTTGGCCTTTTAAGTTCTTGGGAGGCCAGCTATTCAGAGGTGAAGCAGGCAGTCCGATCATGGTGCCGGTGTACTGAGAAAACGATTCTACCTTGATGCTATCCAAGCACTAGTGAATGCTGGGATAAGTGCAATAGTGTAGCAGGGGATTATATAGAGAAATAAAGTAGCATTTACTGCCATAACTGTTTTATTATTCTGCACAATCAAATGTATGGTTGTAACCCAGCATTCATCTTCCCTTTTACAAATCCAGGTTAATCCAAAATAAAAAAAACTGTAAATGCACCAATCAAGCACACACATCTCATTTTCTTCAATGGAAATGTGCAATATTTTTGTCTCATACTGTACACTTTACATGGCACCCATGACAGCATGTGTGGGAAACTCAGAGAGAACTTATTTGTGTTTTTTTGTCGACTAAAATAGGCACTCACTCTTTTAATTGTAGCCATGCAGAACCTCAATATAATTCCTTTAAATTACACTTTATCTCTCACTTTTTGCTTGTGTGGAACTTTAGTGGGGACACTAACATTTATTTTCTACTAATAAAAAGTCATCCATAAGGACACTTTTAGAAGCTCACTGGGTCACATCCTGATTTGCTCATAACTGAGACAGCACTTGCTGCTTTGCGATGATGAAAATTGTTAAAAGCGCTATACAAATAAAATTTAATTGAATTAAGAGGCTATTTTACCTTATTTACTGTATTGTGTGGCACCATAGAGGGTATTATAGCTTCCACAATCATCAGTTTATTTTCATAGTAGCAGCCCAGCATAATGAAGCAAACACTCAGTGGAGGGTGCCCTCTTGTGGCTGGATAGAGAAACACAGCTTAGTGTAATTTCTTCTTGTTTAGTAATTACTCAATAAGGAAAATGTAGTCTTGTTTGCTACCTAGTGAAACACAAATACTTGATAAATGCTAAATGTGATTTCATAAAATTGTGAGCGGCTCTTGATTTGAAATAATCACAATCATCATTATTATAGACAGTACATAATAAGACAGTTCATAATTGACAACACATTTTATCATTAAAAATGTTATCATTAAAAAAATCTCAATGTGACAATTTTAAAACAAACAAAAAAAGTCACAATTTCGATAGGATCACTTTAGATTTATTGAAAATTTACAGCAGTATATATACCAATATAAAAAAGTAACAGATGTTTAGAGGAATAGTAACAATTTACTAAGTTAATAGGCGTTGATCTCATTTTTTTTTTAGCATTGCAGCAATTTCTCCTTCATTGTCTTCTTTCGCTCATCATTTCATTGCATGCTGCATCCAGATTGGATCCAAAAGTCTCCCAAAGTGCTTGGATCTAGATAAACATATGGGAACAAAGTGCAAGAGTCATTTTGAAATCGTTTTTATTATTTTAAACTAAAACATTTTCCAAACAATTTATTATATATTATATATTATATTATAATTTATTGATCATTAAATTAATTTGATCTACATTGGATAGGGCAGTGAAGGATCCAGAGCATATACAGGAAAACACTAGGGTGAGATGTGCACATGGTACACAAGGGCAATCTGAAGTACCTTCAAAAAATTCATCCAGTGAAGCATTTACATATTAATATTTTGCCGATTTTACTCAAATAAATCAACATGTACATCTAATTCTTTTAAATTACATATCGTTTGTTTAATAATCTAAATCCTGTATACAGGGTTGTGGGGAGCATGGAGCCTATTCCAGGAGACTTGGGGCACCAATCCATCGCATGGCACACACAAAATTAGCACAAAAATCTACATGTCTTTGTACTGGGGGAGGAAACCCACCAAGCACAGGGAGAACATGCAAACTCCAGGCACACAGACCTGAGACGGGAATTAACTGCAGACCATGGAGGTGCAAAGCGACAGTGATAACCACCAAGCCACCATGCCAGCACATACCATTAGTGCCACAATATATTTTGGTGTTTTTGGAATATTCTGTCCTTAATTTAAATATGTTGCTACATAAATCATTTGCATTCTTTGGAGATGGAAGACTAGATACATGAAGAAAACAAAAAACATTAACTCCATCTCAGGGGAACCTGAGGATTCCCATTGTTCCACTGTGTCACCCTGAAGTTATTGCAGCTCTGAGTAATATATTCATGTTATGCAAATCCATGCACATTTTGTTATTTATTTACATAAAAAAATTATATATAAATCCATAAATGAGTCTTTTCTATATGTAGGTAAATTATACACACACTGTGCAGCCTCTTAGAAGCCTTATTATTATTATTATTATTATTATTATTATTATTATTATTATTATTAGTGGTGTGAGTGTTTCCACTGGGTCACATACAGCTATATGGTACTGATTATATTGCATATACTGCACTGCACTTTGTGTTAAACATATAAAACGCAGGACTAAACACTTTAACGTTAACACATTAACCTATTAGATTTTTCTAATCATATACAGTAATCTAATATAAACTAGTGTACACTATAGTGTATTATGAATTCATTGATTATTAAATAGATTGACCCCTTAAATGGATTATACTGTACAGTGCTAGTATATTGCACTTAGGGCTAGTTAATAAATTAGACAAGCAGCTTATTGTTACTAAATCTGACATTATTAGCATGAAGGTCATCAAGAAATATAATATGTACATAAAGTAATTTTATAAGATCCAAAAATGTTTTTTTTTTATTAATCTACTTTTAAATGATAAAATCTCTATTTATAAATTGTTAAGTACCTGGATTATTATTCAATGGCGATTTCCTACCTGTGTATGAAATCACTTCACGACTGGAACCAGTTGATGAAGAAGGAGCAGATGCCCTGAATGCTCTCCCAGCAGTGCTCCTCGGCCACTTGCTCTGCCCAGTTCTTGGGTGTCTCTGTGGGTTTCTGCGTGGTGGTTTTAGCAGGTTTCTGAGGCTGAATGGGTTTGAGAGCTGCATTTGTAACCGGTTTGGAGTTTTCTTTCACAGGTACTTGTGGCTTTGACTTTTTCGGAATTTTGGGCCAGGATGCGTGGAACACCATCTGAGCTTCATCTGTTGCAGAGCGGCACATTTGCGGTTTATATGTTTGGAGACCCTGGCAGGAATTTGGTAATTTGCGCATCTCCCACATAATCTGTGTAAAATAATGACGTGGGTTCTTGCTGAAGGCCCGGCACACGTTTGGCTTGCCCAGGTAATCGCACCAATATGACTTGCCCTTGGTTTTACACGTAACACGCAGCTTTGTGGCGTTCCGGTGGCTCGATACGACCATCACACACTCGTCTTTGGCTTTGTTGTTGAAGCGTATTGGCTCGGCCTTTCCAGTTCCCTCACTGGCAATTACTTCACCTGGATTGCTGTGACTGCTGTTACCCGCATTGTTACTCTGAGCCTGGGCGATTATAGCCCAAACGCCGCATGCTAGCAGGAGAGCGCCTTGGAGCGTAGCCCTCATGGCGAGTGGAGGGCTGGACCGTAAAAGTGTTTGACTGAAATGAAAGCGCGTATGCTGTGAGGAAGGTACTGGGAATGTAAGTCGGGTATATAAGCATTTTTCCCCACAAAGAGGCCTTTGAGCCCTATGGAGTTTGGAGTCACCGCCCCAACTCGGTGTGCAAGAGCTGATTGTGACTCCTTGGGTGAACTAGTGGGAGTGTGTGTAGACATGTTTAACGCAGTCTGGTTTGGATGTGTCTGTTAAATAAAGTTGCGCTGTGGGAAAGTGTTTTAGCTACATGTGTCACTGTTTGTTTAAAAGGGGTGGGGTGTAGTTGCACACACACAAACCCTTAATTGTCTCAATGGTCACAGCACATTATGTAATCAATCACACAGACGAACCATTGACTATTGACAAGCCAATAAGATAAGTCTACAGAACATTTGTTATTGCATTTAAATTGTTTTAAGGTGTGCTTTATGCTGTATGAAAGTTACAACCTTACTGTCTTTACTGGCATTTCCATATTTGTGCATGAGAGAGAGAGAGAGACGGTATAGGGGACTGAATAAAAAGCTGAGAAAGACGGGTTTGTAGGACTAAACATGTCGCAATTATCATGTGAAAACACCATGTCTTTAAGGATGTGTTGCAGAAACAACATGACTTGAGCACAGTGTTCCTTCTCGCGTAGCGTTTATTCTGCATCTTCATCTGCGTAAAGCATTTTGAAGGAGCTACGTATACATGAATGGCCAGACTGTGCAGTAATGTTACAATAGTGACTACAATATACTGCCACAATGGAAACCCACAGTAAAGGAATGCAATAGTCAACGTAAACAAAAATGCAACAACTTAGAGTAAATACTAAAGACTAGACATGGCCATGTGCAGAAAAATTATTTTTGTTTTCAACAATTTCCAAAATGCAAAGTGTGTGAACAGAAGAAAAATCTAAATAAAATCATTTTATTACCCTTTGGCTTCAAACCAGCATCAATTCTTACATCTGCACACTTGGACAAAGTCAGCGATTTTCCAGGATCAGAGCCACGTTTATGATTAACCAATTATACCAAGCAGATGCTAATGTTCATCAATTTCTTATGTAGGTTGAAAGACTGAGCACAGCAACAAGATACAAGGTGGTACTGTAATAGTGCATCAGCAAGGTCTCTCCCAGGCAATGATTTCGAAGCAGACTGGGGTTTCACAATGTGCTGTCCAAGCTAGTATGGAGAAGCACAAAGAAATGGACAATGCTGAGGACCGTAGACGCAGCCAAACAAATTTAATACAGCAGATGAAAGACTTTGACGTCATAATACTGTATGACCATCAGCAAAGAACTTCCATCAGCAAAGACCTGTCGGAAACCACTGGGACCCACTACTTTCCAAAAAAGTCTGGCCAGAAGTGGACTTCTTGGAAGAATTGCGTCCCAAAAGCCATACCTCTGACACGGAGACAAGGCTGAGCGACTCATCTATGCACAAAACCATAGGGACTGGGGTGCAGAAAAAAGGCATCAGCTGTTTTTTTGACTTGTTAGTCAAAATTTTTTTTATATTTGGCTGTAGCAGGAGGCAGATTGTTTGCCAGAGGGCTGGATAGTGGTACAATAATGAGTGTCTGCAGGAAATACAGTAGTAAAGCATCGTGGAGGTTCCTAGCAATTTTATGGTTGAGTTGGGAGATTTGGTCAGGAATTTGGTCTCCTCGTCTGTAGGACATTGTTCCAAAAGTCTAGTGGTTTGCTCAGATGCTTCTTTGCAAACCTCAGTTGGTTTGACTTGAGGTGAATGTGCTGGGACATCTCTCGCTGGGACGATTGTCAACTGTCTTAATTGCTTACCGCTTTTGAATGATATTTATCAGTGTAGAATGTTAAACTCCAAATTATTTGGAAATGATTTTATAACCCTTTCCAAACAGTTGCTTCCCTATGACTACTGCTTAAGTCTTTATCTCTTGGCATTGTGTTCATTCACACCTGAATACATAGCCAAAGGGCCTGAAAATACTGTACACCAAGACAAGAAAAGGTGCTTGACAATTTTTCGGAAATTATCCAGCTCTGCCAAACATTTCTTCTCCTCATTTTTTTTTCTGGCCTCATGTGTCATATTGTAAAGATAGACCAGCTATTTGGAGAAAAACAAACTGGTGGACACAACGGTCCACCCCGTGATGTTCCAGCTGTCCAACAAGCTGGAACACCAGGATTTCTGGACATCCAGAGTACACCAAGACTTCCTGGCACCTTTTTGTAGGCTTGGCATGAGATTAGAACAGTTGTTTTAACAGCAGACATACACCTTCAACAAATTCATGTGGCTTGAGGTAATTATTACAGACCTTCTCTTTCTGGCCATTTCTATTGCTTTTTTTTTTTTTTTTTTTAATTTTGTTTGGATTGTTGTTGCTGCTTTGAGTATGACTACGTAAATGAAGTAACTTATCACAACAGCAGCTCATTAATTAAGTTTTCTTGTTCGATAGCGATTTGAACGATGTACTCGACAGACACGTGCCATGCAGGGGGGTATTTAGACTTAGGTAGGGTTTATATATACTTTTCTTACAAAGACGCCTTTGAGTTGAGTAAATCACTACCCAACCTCATAACCCCACCTCTAAAGCTAATTGTGAGAATCTGGAAAGGTAAATGTCCGTACGTGTGATTTCATTTTATAGTTTTGGTTTGGTGCTCGTCAATTTGACATCTGTGTGCACTGAGTATGCCCTAACCCTAACCCTAGGATGATGCTTTAGACCAAACAATAAGATTAAAGGCAACGCCACTGACAAAATCCCAACTAAAGGTAATAGAGTACAGTTCCGTAGACTTCATTTATTATTATTTTTTATCTGTGCCAAGAGATATTGACGCGTTTTTGCGGGTTATAGCAGCCAGCACCTTCCTTTTTTAGCTTGTGAAGATGATATATTTGCTAAGAAGTCTTGGGTACATTTTATTCCTTTTTAAACAACTTGAAAATGTACCATAAAAAGGTATAATATTAGATGACAGAAACCCAACCACCACACTGTCATGTTTGCAATACATGAAAGCAGAATACTTAGTCCAGAGTATTTTAAGGTGTTTTTATTTTTCCCCATTAACACACACTCAATATGAAACTTCACATACACACTGTGTAGACAGTTTTAATGTGTTTGGCTCAGAGATTTTGGCCGTGTTCCTGACTGTTGGTCAACTCACTTTGGAAAAATTAGACTGCCACATGAATATATGTAAATGCAAGTGAAATTTAAACATAGTCTTTCCAACTTGCAGAATATAACCTGTTTCACTCTTTGTAAAGTACATGAAGTAAACAAGATTCTACTTATTCTTGTTGATTTGACAAAATCCATTCCAGGGATAAATATGATCAGTTTAGAGTCAAGTGCCAAAAGTCCCCACAGTTTCTTACAACTTTATTATATTATTTAGGGATACTGAATGCAAAAAGCTTTCATTCATCATTACTGTAGGTGTGATGCAAATTATGTGTAATACAATAAAAAGTATTTGAAAAATTGTATTTAAAATGGAACATATTTTACTATGCAAATTAAACTACCATTTTTTTTATTCAAGAGAAATGAATAAGTATGATAAAAGAATCAGGGAATTGTACCCAGTTTAGTTGTCAATTGTGTAATGTAAACTGTATGTTATGACCAGGAAAACTAGTAGTAAATACTTTTTTGCTTACAAAAGACTTTGAATTTGTGTTGATTTATATTAAAATAGTCTGTATTTCTTTTTCTTTATATTAAATAGATTTACATATAAATTTAGATTGAACAACATCATATATATGATATTATATATCATATCAGAATATATATATTCTGTCAAATACGAATGGTAAAACTCAGTATACAGCTATGCTAAAAAAATCTGAAATTATATTACAATTTCAGAAAGAAGATGGTCATAGACTAACAATTTCCCAAAGTGACCATGTACTTTTTTTATAAACACTAGACTTTTTATTCATAACTTTATTTAACTTTACCCAAATTCTGGATTTGAATTAAATCTAGAATTAAATTAAATATCTGGAAAATACTCATCTTCAAAATAGGCCTAGTTAATAAAGTTTAGATTGTATAAAACCTATTTTTGACTTCAACAAAGTATAAAAACTGGAATGGCACTGCCATTTATGTTACAACTTGTGAATACCTCATTTATAACTTCATTATAATAAATTATTAGACATTGACACGGTCCTTTCTGCATTTATAAGTAGGCTTCCAAAAAAAGTTAACAAATTATAAATTTATGCAGGCAGTCTTGGGATTTGTTCCTAAATCTGTCTTTTGAAGGAACAAGTACAGTATACGGTATATGGTTTGTTTGTTAGTCAAATATATCACAATATATGTTACATGTCTATGTATATACACAACACGTAATAAACATTTCCAAGTGCACTAAACATTCGAAACATAACATTACATAATAATAATTATAATAACTTTTCCAATAACCATTTGTGTTTTACCTCTTTCTAATTGCTTTTAAAATTTCATCATTTTCCTCTTCTTTGATGCATCACTTGCTTCAGATTTACTGTATGCTTTCGAGGCATGGTTAAAAGTGTAAAAGAAAAACTTTTAAGCTAGTTACACATTCAACACAGTGTTAATGGCGAAGTGATTTGAATAAAAATGAAAAAAAAAAAGTGTTCTCCCTCTTCAAACTGACAAACTGCTGGAGCAGTTTTTATCAGTGTCACAAATTAGTGCATGTGTTCATTCTTACAAACTATTTCAATATTTAAGTAAAAATTTTAATACAGTGGAACCTCGGATTGCGAGTAACGTGGTTTACGAGTGTTCCACAAGACGAGCAAAGATTTGTAATGAATTTTGACTTGGAAACCGAGCGAAAGTCTTGGTTTACAAGTGCAGAGTATCATATAACGCATGCGTGTGCATAATTTGACACCGACACACACACCGACACACACACCGACACACACACCGACACACACACCGACACACACACCGACACACACACACAAAAACACCGACACACACACACACACACAAAAACACCGACACTTGCGCACACACTCTCTCGCCCCCCCCTATCCCCCCATCCCCCGGCTTCACACACACACACAGACAGACACTCTCTGCTTTACACAGAAGACTCAGCTCTGTCGCGCTTCTTTTCAAAAATAAAGTGGTAAACTGGTTCATTTGTTTTTTGTTATTTTTACTTTACAGTAGTGATTCCGTTAGTATGCGCTCACGCGAGTGTCATTAAAAAGATTTCTTTTTTTCCCCCATTAAAACAGTGTTTCCGTGGTGTGTGTGTTTGTTGTGAAACTTAAAAAAATGAGGTGAGGGGAGGGAGGAGGAGTTTTACTGTGTAAGACGAGGCGAGGGAAGGGGCTAATTCCACACACACACACACACACACACACACACACACACATACACATACACATACACACACAAATACACACCGCCTGCACGCACAAAAGGAAAAACTTAACTGTCAGGATTTATTTGTACTTTTTTTGAAGGTAAAGTGCAGGTTAATTTGTTTTATTTGTACTTTATATATTGTATTAATTATTTTTATGTATTTATTTTTTTGGGCTGTGGAACGAATAATTTGAGTTTTAATGATTTCTTATGGGAAAATTAGATTTGGTTTATGAGTGTTTTGGAATGTGAGCCCTCTTCCGGAACGAATTATGCTCGTAATCCAAGGTTCCACTGTATAGTGTGCGCATGTGAAACTGGGACTGATGAAATTTCTTTTATCCAAGCACTAGTGATGTATGTATGTAATCTATTAGTGTTGCATGGGATTATATAGAGAAATAAAGTGAGTTTTTATCTTTCATAACTGTGTTCTGTTACGATGCACATCAAAAGTCTCAGTTTGACTTGAACACCGCTAGTATTTTAGGCTTTATGGCAGTCCATCTAAGATGTAAGTTGGAGCATCTTAACCTGGGGACTGTCTATATACAGTAAGCACAGTCATGAAAACCTTATTTATCCTTTACAATTTTTTTTAAATCATTAGTTTTAAATAGAAATTAGCCTACCAAAGCTGTATATTTTTTATAGTAAACAATGTAATGGTCATGATTTTCTCAACACCATAGACAATTATTAAAACATACCTATTAGTGCATCAGATGGTCAACAGTATGTTTTTGTCACGACGTAACAGACTGATAAAGACAACTTTAATATAGTTCATATTTTTTAAATGTGATATAATTTGGCAATCTCCCCCTGTGTAAATTATATTTCCCTTTATATTTTCTCTTTCATCTTCTTTTTTCATCTTCCTTTGAAATAAAATTAGGCCTAAGTTACTCCCTGTTGCAAAAAAGGGGAAAATATTAATTCATAAGCAAAATAAATGAACAAAAATATATACTGTATTTTAAAAACTTTAGCATGTGCATATGGTTTTCTTACATTTCCGGGCAGTTTAACTCCAGGTCTCTGTGCCACTAAGAGAAAGACATAGAAATGAGCATTATCAAAAGCACAGTAAAGAAAACAAATAATAAATATATCACAAACACTGAAAGGTTCTAATGAAATGCAAACATACAGTTACTTTCCACTATATGTTTAGGAGCAACCTTTATTAATTATCCAGTCATTTAAGATTAATTAAATAAATAATTTTTAAATACTCAACCCAGCCCATACTTGCATACTTTACTTAACTCACATTGTACTAATAAAAATGCTGCAATTAAAATCAATATGATCAAACATCTTTGCCCAGATTTGATGCTTAATATAAAGTGAAATGTATTTGATATGAGCAGAAGCTTTTGAACTGTATCTGCATGATTGTCTGCAGCTGCTTATCTACATAATATATGCACTGTGCTCCTGGATTTGAGTAATTGTATGGATGTGCTGTGCTGGATTGCTATGAATCTGTATTGGAATTGTATGAATGTGCAGGTCTACAGGTGTTCCCAATAAAGTGGATAGTGAAACTGTGTGAAAATAAATAAAGTACAGTCAATTACAACAAGCAAGAAAGCACAACAACAAGAAAGCTTATACATACAGTAAACAACACATACACTTACTGTACAACTTATACATACAACTTATGTGATAAGTTTGCATATTCAATATTTTGAACATGCAGTTAGATAGTAAAATCAAGATTAATGATAAAAACATAAAAATCGGAATGAAATGCATAGAGGAGTGGCTTACAGATGGGAAACAGAGATTAATAGTGTTAAATAGAGATATGATGTTAATATTGGCACAGGTAGAAATATTTCTTAGCAAAAGTAATAAAATCAAATCAAATAAAACATGCATTACATTGCGGATGTGATGGAATATGTCATACATATTCACAGAAGCATGGATCTAATGTTTTGTCTTCCCTAAACACTGAAGCCTACATCCTAATGGCAGATGTGCTGCAATTATGAATTGTTGATACAGTCAAAAAACAGAGACTGTATTCATGAAGCACTGCTCATACCATGTGATTGCATATGCACCAATTTTTGTGCTAAGTCTAGCATTGCTGCGCCTTCAATATAATTCCTTGTCTGGGTTTGTGTTTATTCTTTGTTTTTAGATGTCAAAATACTCTATACTAAGTTGACCTCCGTCAGTCTATTAGCCTGGTTATTCTAATCACTATATTTATATCAATATATGAGAGGTATAAACTTTTTTCAGAGAAACAAACTTGACTCTCAAGTTATCATGAAACTGGTAAGCTGTTAAACCTGAATCCTTGAAGTTAGGCTACGACCATTTCATTCCAGTTGCAAGAAGTGGTAAATTTAGTTATGCCATGGTTGGTGGGGGGATTTGAGCTAACTATAGATAAAAAAATATACTAAATATACCCTAGGGTATATTTAGTATGTTTCTTCTGTCTAGGGTTAAGCCCTTGCATGCATAGTCCCAAGTGCAAAATAGCAGCATCAGGTTCAAGTGATGAACATGCAGCTTGGCTAGCTGCCTCCTATGTACAGTACATGCTGTGGATAAGAATCCTGTAGCCTGTTAGACGATTAAACCTATACTGCTACAAAAACCAAATATGAGACCTTGTCTTCCTCTGTGTCACAGAGGAACTAATTTTTTTTTTTTTACAGTTTTAAGAATACTGCGGCTGGAGAAAAGGAACCTGACATGTTAGACCAGTAAGGAAAGGTACTCTATTCCAAGTGCAAGGAACCATTCTTCAACCAACTATTACCCTTTACCCAACAAAAGGAACCAGGTGCTACTTAATGTCTGGTGTTAGTACCAATTCAAAGCAACTCTAAGAGCTGGCTTTGTTTTCCCATTGACTAGACAGTCACATCATTACTTCACTGTACATGTCTGTGTATTTCTCTACTTTTCCAGCAATGCTAGCAGTAATAATAGCGGGGAAAAAAGGCTAGTGCTCTATAACAACAATAATGGCAAACTTCAACATGTCTTAGCGAGGAGTTCTCTTGGCTTCTCCTGGCTTTTGCTTTGGCATCAAATATTTCATTGGTAATCACGCCCCCCAGCGTTGGTACCACCATGGACCTAGTTTTGAAACTGCCTTGGTGGAAAAGGGTTTTCAAGTTCCTTATGAGTCCTCAAACCTGTCTGAGGTCTTCAGGAAGTAGGGTATCTCAGACCACAACATTGAGTTTATGTCTTGGTTCTAAACAAAACTTTTTTCTTAAGAAAGGCCAGTTATGGAGTAAACCTTTAATTCCTTCAAGCAAGACCTCACCCAAAACATTTAGTTCTTCTACACCTGCAATATTCTTCTTTGTGGGGAAAAAAGTTGCCCTGAATTGTGTACGAAGGATATTAAATATTACAAATTTATTTACCCAACCTTATTTGCATTTTAGATGGTGAGGAAATGATGGTGTACTCTGAACAGTTGGTTATACTGTATGTATATACTGTAACTTAGCCAATTCCCCATCCACGGCCCAGTCTCTCTACCAACAATATTCATGTTTGACCATGTCTTACACAGGACAAAGACGGACATAAGTTATTTTTGGTCACCAGCTACCCTTGTTCAAACAGGTCTAACCTGGACCTCAAGCCATGTCCACCTTCAAGAACTACCAAAAGACAACAAAAAAGCAAGCAGATTGGTCCATTAAAATGAGACATGAATTCAGACCATTGTGAGGCACTACTGGACTCATAAAGTAGAGGTTCAGTACCAGTATCTGGAGGACTTGAAGGAATTCTGTCAAACGGTAATGACATGTGTCCCTGCTGGGGTTATACTGTAGTATGTGGAGCATGGCAGCAACATTGTGATTTTTATTTCCACATACACTCGGCTCCTTTTCACACCATGTCAGTCTGATCAACCATGACCATATTACTGGTTGCCATGTAACCTTACCTAATCTCATCTTTGCAACCTAACATTATCTAATTATACCCCTAGTTATTTTGTGTCTAGCCCTCATTGTGTTATCTTTTTTATTATAGTGTTTTACTTTGCCTTACGTTTACCCTCTATGTAAGTAAATATATTAAGAATTTTCTGTTTATGACAAAGGTGTTCAGTTCATACCTCTTACATCTACTATATTTCTCTTGCCTGGTTATATTCTCTAGTTTCTTAATTTATGTCCCTTGTATTCTTTAGTTTAGTGTATTTCCCTGTAGCATAATCTTGTTTAGTTTTGTTTTCTATTAATCTAATTAGTCTACCTTCCTTTATGTTACTAACTTTTTTTCTCTTTGTTTCAACTACAGTAGTAAATAAACCCTCAAACACTAGCTTGGTATAATCTTCCTTTAAGGTTGAGGAAATATCAATGCTGATATTATCTGAATACGTAGTTAAAAAACTACCTACAATATCTGTGCTAAATTAGGCAGCATGCTTCCTTTCTACGAAGGTTGCTAAGTATTTTTAGCTAAGTCAGAGCACGTACTGTAGGAAGCCTGCTGTTTCAGAGTTGATCTAAACGTAGCCTTTTTATGACTCCCAACCACAAAAACACATGGAATCCATTTTCACAAGTCATTAGAGTGCTCTTACAGTGTAGTCTCATTGTTTGCGTGAAGTCTCTTCTATCTCTGTTTTCCTGAAAGCTTTTAGCTTCCACCACTGTTTACTGAAACACATAGATGTGTGTAGTGTTACTGCTCTCTGTGACAGATTACATACTGTTAGATGCTAATATATTGCGCCGACCTACTGTATATACTGCAGCACCACCGCTGGAAACATTGATTGCTAAAGTCTTACTTCTTTTCCAAGTATGCAATCTAGTTATTTATCAAGTAAATATGAGGAATATTCAAGTCAACCCGGGAGGTGTGATGAAGTAACAATCTTCCACGTACGCCACTTGCACATTACAGGATCTCGGCTGAGAGTTATTGTCATATCGCCACACGGTCCTGGCCTCGCTCCAAGACATTTCCAAATATTTGGGCCATTTAAGGAGGCCAGCATTTCAGACATAAATCAGGCAGTCTGATCATGGCTCGTGGATGATGAGAAAAATTCTACCTTGATGATATTTAGGGAGTGTTAAGGAACGACCGCGAAAGTAACTTGAGATTATACATCACCCTGATGATGCAAAAAGATATTGAATTGTTCAGTGTAGAATGAAGATTATAGCACTTTTCTTGTGGACAGTATAGCTATAGGACACTATAACTCCTGTACTGTATAGAACCTGTATTCAAGCCTTACTTGTTGGCTTTTCTTTTACCCTGGGTTTTCTGTTACTTGAGAGCCCCCACTAATTGTAAACTCTTGTACCTCTCCACTTTACTGGATCTACTAATTGGTTACTGGAACTTTCTGAGCCCTGATCTCACTCCAAACAATTTCCACATTTTTGGGCCATGAAAGAAGTTCCTAGGAGGCCAGCGTTTCAGATGTGAAGCAGGCAGCCCGAATATGACCATGAGATAGTGGATATGTCGATGGTATCCAAGCACTAGTGAAATGCTGAGATGAGTGCATTAGTATAGCAGAACACTGTAGAGAGAAATAAGTGTAGTTTTTACTCTGTTATTCTGCACAACCAAAGTCCCAGTTTAAGTCCCAGTTTGACTTGAACACCCCTCGTTATTTCACAAGCAAATTCAATTGAATACATAGTCAAGAATTTAGATGCGTCTAAAAGTAATTTGCAAATTTCTTATAGAATTTTGTTAAATGATAATAATCGTTTGCACTACATACTGTATTGAGAAAGTTTTTATAGTGCTTTCAGCCCTGGGAGGATTTAAAGAATAAAACGTGACAAAACATGGAGAACTAGATGATACGTTTAGGCTAAGCATGCTGAAAAATGAATCACACGATCCAAGTTGTTCATTTTTTCTAAAATGACAAATTTGTATGAAATATGGATATATATGGGATTATCAAGTGAAGTAAGAAAGAATAAGGGTGAGATAATTGTAGCACATGCAAAAAGCAATTGCTGTTTATTAGAGGATTTGTTAATAAAATGTAATACCTTAGCACCGTGGAGCATCAGTCAAGAGTTTGGACCTGATTTCACAGACATTTGATTGACTGGTGTTGGGAATTAGTTTTAAGGCAAATGTAACGTACGATATTGGTGCCTCTATATACGTGTATTTCCATAACAATTTTAGATAAGACAAGTGCTTAGAATATATTGGAACTCTTTCAACTTTTATGTATGACATTTTCAACTGCTATGACAATCCGCTCTGGAAACAAAAGAAACTAACTACAATACTCAAGATCCTGGGCAAAACCAGCTGGAAACCCCTACATGAATAATACAACAATGGAAAACAAGTTTGATATTGCTTTATACTGTAATCAGACAAACATCAAGTGTTTAAAATATTACACAAAGTCTGAATGTCTGTATATTAGTGCCAATGAATTTACCACAGGTGGACTCCAATCAAATTGGAGAAACATCTCGAGTTGTCATTATGGGGTATTGTTTGTAGAATTTTGAGGGAAATAATGAATTTAATCCTTTTTGAAATAAGTCTGTAACATTACAAAATGTAGAAAAAAGTGAAGCGCTGTGAATACTTTACAGATGCACTGTATCTTTTTTAGTATCCCAATTATGCTATAAGCAACTATACCCAAACTTTTGACTGATACATTCATTTGCCGTTCACTAGCAGACCTCAGAATCATTTACTTCTTATCATTGGTTTATGAAGACTTCCTAATGGCATGCAGACTGAAAGTACGGATTTACTGTACCTGCCCATTATGCCACATACTGTATGTAATCAGTAAGATAACCAGTGATACTGGTGTCCTTACTGAAATAAAATAAATAAAACAACAAATGGAAAATAATATGATGAAATCTAAAAAGTCTGAGATTGTTGTTAACTTATAGTTAACCCTTAACCATAACCTTTTGCGTATATTTATATTCAGAGAATAATAAAATAGGATGCCATTCCCTTCCAGGGCCCCATGGACACATTCACCCTTATGTTCGCGTTGCAAATCCCTCTAGTAGCATGCTTTTGGGAGATGGGAGGAAACCAGAGAACCCAGTATAAACCCATACAGAAACAATAGGCACAACTCCACACATATTATGCAGTATCAATATTATGCAGTGTCCCTGGAGCGGCGATGCAATGATGTTACCTTTCCCATTTACTGTAGAAGTAAGGATAATATTTAAGAATGTGTTGAGATGGAAAGATAGAAAAAAGAAGGAAAAAAAAACAGAAAGGAAAAAGAGAAAATAAAAAGTGTGAATTGTTGAAAAGGTAAAATAATTCGCTTAAATAATAACTAACTTCAGGCTGTAATAAATGAGTTAAAAACTGAAACGCCAAGGTACTGGAAAACTGGAAGTAGAACATCAGAAACATGGGAAAAATAACAGAAAAGGGAGGAAAAAAAGAAGAAAAGATTTATTAGCCATTTTTCTGATCATGGAACAGGACAGGGCAAACCTAAAGTAATAAACTAATATAAAGGTTTTATGTTCACAATCCAAAGGGTCTGTTTATTTGAAAACAATCTGGTTCATGAGCCTCAGTTTATGGTCTGTTTGGTTTATGGCCTTTTTCTGGGCTGTTTGGTAACACTTAAATGTTTCATGCATTTTATCGCAAGACTTTCAGCTAAATGGCATCAAATTCGAACGTGAGGATCCGTGACTTTGTGTTAATGTATGCACTTACTCTTCGAGGACGTCCTCCGTGTCCATTCTACGGTAGAATTTGGCGAGTTTGACAGACGTGATGATGCTGGGGATAAGGAATAAACAACAGCCACCCAGACCAAACCAGAATGTGTTCTGCAAGGTACACAACACAAGGTACACACACATACACTTTTTACACCACAAACATCACAAATTTTACCACAAACATTACACATTAAACACGTTAAACACAATTTTTTTTAACACATCATCAATCATAAAATCAAATCAGTGCATCCTTAGTTGTGTCATTTAATGCCATCCACAGATGCAATGAGGGCAGTGGTGGCTCAGAGGGCTAAGGCACTGAGTTACTGATCGGAAGATCGGCGGTTCGATTCCCAGCTCAGCCAGGTTGCCATTGTTGGGCCCTTGAGCAAGGCCCTTAATCCTAACTGCTCCAGAGGTGCTGTACCATGGCTGACCCTGCGCTCTGACCCCAGTTACACTGGGATATGCGAAGAAGGAATTTCACTGTGCTGTAATGTATATGTGACAAAATAAAGACTTTACTTTACAATGTTGTTGTTCAAGAGGTTGCCACAGCAGGGTATCCTCACCCATGCAACTTGGCACAGGTTTTAAACTAGATGCCCTTCCTGACACAACCCTCCTATTCTATCTGGGCTTGGGACCAGCACTGAGGATGCTTTGCATCTGAACACATGTCTTCTACAAGACGCCTTATCTAATCTATTTAGAAAATAAGTTTTATTGCTTGTAGTAGCAACTGTTCTTCTGTAGCCGGTTGCTATAGATCTTACCGCTATGGCAGGACCAGAAGGCATTTTCCAATAAAATGTATCTGTGCTTTTGATGTTCATCATGCTCTGTTCTGACCCAGTTTGTTTTATTCAGGGCTTTGGGGGTGGCACTGCTGTGATTACCTCAATTACCACAAGCTAGCTAGCTTAGCTTTTGCTTAATTTCATTCTAGGGAAAATAACATTAATTCATATGCTAATGTTACTTTTGGACCTTTGAATACTTTGGAGCTAGCGGTTTGGCATCTGCAATACAGCTGTCACTTAAACCAACCAACTCTGAAAGTCAGTCAGGTTACCATATATCCCTTAATATATGGTGGGTGGGTAAAAGGACCACTTTTTGTTTGTAGGATTATCATTTTATTATTATTTGTATGTTGTATTTTTGCTAATTTTTATATAAAAAATTGTGCCTCTAACTTTATCCTTTTTTTTTTTAACATTTACACTTTTTGGAAAAACTAAACCATATTTCTGGCCAAAACTCAAATATATAACCATATATATGCTGTATATAAACTTTTCCAAAAATTTTCCAAAAAAGTTTTTTCTTTGCATGATTCAGACCACCGAACAAATTTTAATATTATACAAAGATAACCCAAGTAAATACAAAATGCAGTTATTAAGTTCTCAAACTTCTTTAGATTTTGTTGCTCAGACAGGTTCTATTTAACTGAGTCTAACTAAGTCTGGCAGTAGTCAGTCCTTGGGGTGGCAAGTGAAATCTAACTCAGCTTTCCAAAAATCACAGTTCATTCCAGTGGCAGCCTGTCAATATGGGGCGCATGGTAATGATGCGCAATTACCTGATAAATGACTATTTACAGGCGAGTATTAAAAGTTTAATTTTAATTTTGTTAAAATATACAATAAATAAATAGATAAATAAATAACCAAATCCCATGGAAGTTCCTAAATGTGGTTCTTAGATTGAGTGACAGAAATTCACCCCCCCCCCCCCCCCCGTACAGTTGTCAGGAATAAGAAATCTAGTTTTATGTACCAACCTGAAAATGTGTCTTTCTGGTGTAAAGGACATTTTAACATAGGGCGCTACAAGGACTGACTCACTTTTGGATCCTTGTGGTCATTTGAGCAACTGAACATTTTGACACTTCTGCCTTGGACTCATTTGAAACCGGAGGTTGCCCCTTGACTAATACCCCTGCATTATGCTCTGATCATCAACTTAAACTTACAATTTCAGTTCTTTTATTTCATGCCTAAAGGTCAATTTAAATAAATTATGCAGCCAGAGTGCAGCTATTACTCATACCACTGTGCGTTCCAATATTTATGACCCTATAATATTAACATGCCTGCTATCTGGGTCAGTTCCAGCCAAATAGTCAAGGAGCTGAACACAGTCAAACCTGGTAGCTTTGCTCATGTGTTCAGTGATTTATTAGTTATAAGCCTTTGGAAATGACTACAACTTCATATGTTTATGTGTCCTCTCTCCCTCCATAAACACCCCTACATTTTGCAGCCCTAAGGGGCTTCAGGTGCGAACAGTAAGAATCTTGTTCTGTGGTGTTCACTGGGTGTGTGTTCCACCCTAATTAGCATGTGCCGTTTTATGCATCTGTGTATGTATACTATATGGCACAGGGGGAGCGTTGTAGCATGTCTTACCACTGAGTCCACTATGAAACTGCAGCCAACAATCTCCAGCGAGTCAATGATGTTACTGATGGGTTTGCATTGAGCTACCTCCAGCATTAACTACAGAAAAACACACATTAGAGCATTACAAGTCCGTTTTGCACAAATATTATATTACTGAAAACACACGCACACTTACTGAAAGCTGAACCCAGTTGACATATTGTTTAAGGTATCCCATCAAATTATTCGTGAATTTTTCTGTCTCCTGTAAAAGTGATAGAAATTAGAATAATATAAATATATAGTATAAATAGTATTGTTATGCAAAAAATAAAAGTAATTAAAGTGCTCTTCGAATATGAGATCACACTGAGGGAAAATCAAAATGGTTTAAAGATGGTTGATTAAGGTGTAAGTAATTGAGTGGATTTTTTTTCACATTTTTTGGCTTGTACACACACACACACACACATACACATACACATACACATACACATACACATACACATACACACACATACACATACACATACACATACACATACACACACACACACACACACACACACACACACACACACACACACACACACATACACACACACACACACACACACACACACACACACACACACACACACACACACACACACACACACACGCTGGAGACCCACTTGAAAATTCCTAAAAAGAAAAATTTTCATAATAGGTCTGAGAATAATATTATAGGGTCATAAATATTGGAACGTACTGTAACAGTGGTATGAGTGTAAGTAAAAAAAAAAAAAAACGCACTCTGGTTGCATAATTTATTTTAATTAACTTTTAAAAAGTTACAAATAAACCGATGTAACATGTTCACATCTGCACAGCAGTGACTGGGGAGACTGTAGCCTTGAACGGAAATCTGTGATGAGACAGAAGTTTTAATATAACCGGAGTGCGGATTATTTTTGACTCACACTAACAGACTAAAGTAATTCAAGGTGGTCTCTGCTGTAAAACTACTTGTATCTTTTTGTACTGTGCATGTATGAGTGAAGTCATCACTGATACCTTTTTGACCACATGTGAGGCATTGTTGGCAATTAGATACTCAGCTGCATCGATGGTACTCAGCACATTAGTCACTTTAGTCTGTAAGAGAGTCAATTCATCAATAAACAGTGTATATTTGTGCAAAAAGCAAGGTAATCCTCTGTGCTGTGGACTTACAGGAAGTTCTTCCACTGTGGTCTGTAGTAACCTGATACTTTGACTTAATACACTCTGGAAGAGAAGCACACGATTGCTTGAATAGACAGCGCACAGACGCATAAGACTTCCACAGATAAAACTAATGGCACATGTCAACCCTTATGTTCTGTTCAAGTTGAAAAGACTTTTTTTTTTTTTTTTTTTTAGAGTTCTCTAAAGGAGAAACAATATTGGACTCATTTTCCAACAAGGACGGCTCTGTAAAAAAAAAAAATCTCAGTGTGTGAGAGTGGTTTAACATGGCCCCACCCTCAGCACTTAGTACTCTGTTAACAAATGCAGTTTGTTTCCTCGCTCAATGAGAACTCTTCAGAAACCACTTAATCACCATACAGCAATGCAGAGTTCAGTTACAGTAAATATGTGTACTGTATATTACACAGGCCAGGAATCCAGACTTGCTTTGTTCTTGTTTTGACAATGTTCTAGCCTCTGTTTCTTTCTCATCATTTTTACAAGAGGAATTCGAGTCAAACCAGGACTATTGATTTTGCAGAATAACAGAACACAGTTATGAGAGTAAAAACTCCTATTATTTCTCTATATCATCCCCTCTTACACTAACTCACTTATCCCAGTGTTTCACTAGTGCTTGGATACAGGGGCGATTCTAGGATTTTGTAAGTGGGGGGGCACAGGGGGGACCATGAACCAGTCGTGGGGGAAGGGGGGGGGGTTGGGGGCAGGAAATCAGATTAAATTACATGGCTTAGAAAACATTAAGCATGATTTACAAAATCTTGAGCAATGCAATTTTTAAGTTAAATGTAGAACCATAAACAGTGATGTGTAGTGGTTGATCATGGTGTGCGTCTCCCTCCTCCATTTTGAAAATTGCAGAGCTGTGATTCCCCTTCGCAAATCAAGTAGTGAGTGACGGCGCTCTAAGCCAATGAGTGAGTGACGGCGCTCCAAGCCAATGAGTGAGCGACGGCGCTCCAAGCCAATGAGTGAGCGACGGCGCTCCAAGCCAATGAGTGAGCGACGGCGCTCTAAGTGAGCCAATCAGTGAGTGAAGGTGCTCCAAGCCAATGAGTGATTGACGGTGCTCCAAGCCAATGAGTGAGCGACGGCGCTCCAAGCCAATGAGTGATTGATGGCGCTCCAAGCCAATGAGTGATTGATGGCGCTCCAAGCCAATGAGTGATTGACGGCGCTCTAATCCAATGAGTGAGTGATGGTGCGCTAAGCCAAGGTTTGTATAAAGGAGTTAGAGTGTGTTATATCAATGTTAATTGTTAAACGCGCTGTACAAATAAAAATTTGATTATAGCGATTCTGACTATAAGAAAGTGCAGCATGGACTTGATTCTGGTACCTGGTAGACTCAGAGTGTTATGGGCTGAAGGAATGCTCATGGAAACATCCAAAGAAAGTTCTGAACGTCTTACTGTAGTCAGGATTCCATCTAAATCATTCTGTTCAATCAAGCACCATTTGGGCGATCAAGTCTTTACACTCATGCCCACTGCTCCATCCTAACTGAGTGTTTTGAGTCTGTAGATTGTACCACAAGCCCCTTTTGCATAGATCATACTATGAAGGCCCCCTTTATTATGTTTTGTAATTCACATAGAATAATGTAATTCCCCTGTTCTGCAGTGGAGGATTTTTCACACAGATCTTATTCTCGGCCCATCATTAAATCCATGCTGGAGTGAATGAAAAGAGACAGTCTGGGACACTAATTACTGAACAGAACATGAGGGTTATTGGCCTCTAAAATGCACACATACAATATTGTACGCTACTCACACAAACATGTAAAGAGTAATTTGGTTCCCCAACACATCAAAAGCAAACACAAAACCAATACACACTTTTAGATCAATCACATTTCCTGCGACAGTCACACCTGGCTTACCCTGGTTCTGACAAATTTCTTTAGTTGCATATAAAAAAGGGTGGAGCGGAGTTATAAACACTAATACATCAAATATTCCGAATGACTGATTGCACAGTATGTTTTGTGTGCAAAGTGTGTCAGGATTACCATGGCTTGCTCCATGGGCAGTACTTGCTCTTTATGGATCCGTCTGATGCTGCTAGCGTGGCCCTTTAGAGCATTTCCGAGAGCGCCACGTGGCTGAAAGGGTAAATAATCACTATTGTAGAATTCACTTTTGTACATTTAACATGCACATACTGTACTGTAATTTAGGTATGAAATCTCTTTCTAAATTCCCTCGCGCAGCTCCCTACACATTACACACTCTGTTACCTGCGGGGGAAGGGTAACCTAATGAATGGAGCTTACTGTACGTCTGGCTCACATGGAGAGCACCATAAGTCCAAAAAATTTTCCACCTTATATGATAACTTGTCATAAATGCACAAAGTCTGCTTCTGTTAACTAGGATATATTGAATTGGAATTGAATTTCTTAATTAACTGTGTAAATTTAAAATTCATGTCTGCAGTATATATATATATATATATATATATATATATATATATATATATATATATATATATATTTTTTTTTTTTTTTGTTAAATTAAAATGACATATATAGTAAAATTAAAATCATAGTAAAATAATTGTTATTAGAGTGCCACTCTGTCATCTAATCCATAGTGCCATAGTTACAATTCAGCAATATTACACAAGAGGCAGTGCTGTTGTACTAAATATCAGCACAGCATTGAGGCCATCGTAGACATGAGCAGTGTTGGGGAAGTTACTCAAGTTACTTTGAAAACGCCCGTCACGGCGTGTGACTGTGATGGGCTGCGCCTCAGCTTGTTGTCACTCTTCGCTCACTCTGTAGGCTCCCTACAAAAATGTCTCTCCCTTCTCCAGGTGCGCTAAGGGGCAGGGCCGCCAGGTCGGGCTGGCTGGAGATAATTAATGTTAACAGATCTCGGTCATTCTCCGCGTTAAAAATCCTCAGCTTTTTTCCCTTCCTTCCTCCTTTAACCTTTCCCCTTCGTCGTTTTTTTTTTTTTCTAAATAAAATTACCCCTTTTCCCGTAAGACCTCGCCTCGTGTTCGTGTATCTGTGGTGCCGCCCGTGCAAAAACAGCGAACCATTACAACATCAAATGTAAAACTACAAAGCTCTCCGATGATTGACTAAAGCGCATGCTCGTTAACTGATGCTGCCACGCAAAACGTGATATTTGTAACGCTAGTAACGTAATGTTATTGGCATTGGTAACTGTAATCAAATTACATGCATGTAAAATGTAACGTAACGTACATTTAATGTAACGTGCATGTAAATGTAATGTAAAAGCGTTACATTACTGCGTTATCAGATTAGATTATAGTAACGCGATACACCCAACTCTGGATATGAGGGCACAGACTGAATGTTGATGATATCACAGCCGTGCTGATATTCAGCACAACAGCACCTCAAGTGTGATTTTGCTTTTATACTGTACAATAGTTCCACAAACACCTTTTATTATCAAACAGATTATATGTTTGTTTATTTAACCAGTCATGCATAATGTTATCAGATGTGTTTTATTGCTGGAAGTGCTTCCATGACCGGTTGTAGTTGTGTACGTTTGGTCAGGCAGCTGCTCTCCTCCACTCTTTCCAGTACCACGGACAGTACTGACCTGCTTTCCCCCATGCTGGCGACTGAGAGTTAGTGTCATTAACAATCGCTAGTACATCAGTGACATGGAGTGATATATACAGTGGAGTTAACCATTCCAGTTCTGTTATGGTCGTTATCATCAGATTATGGTTGAAACTAACTGTTGTATAATGCTGTCTGATGAGCTCAGATTGACCCTGATCCAGAGCGATGCACCCGTCCTGCCTAGTGTCCACTGTACAAGCCTCTGGAGGCAGGGTTATGGTCTGGGGTTGCTTCAGTTGCTCAGGTCTAGACTCCGCAACGTTACATGGCAATAATATAAAGTCAGCTGACGACCTGAACGTACTGAATGGCCAGGTTATCACATCTATGATGTTTTTCTTCCCTGAATGCACAGAACTCGAGAGTGTGAGTAAAAGAGTGGTCCTGGGAGCAAAAGGAATCATTTCACGCATAATTGGCCACCACATTGTCTTAACCTTAAGCACATGCAAAGTCTTTGGGGTTTGCCGAGGAAGAGTCAACAGAGTGGTTAAACTCTCCAGTCACCAACACATGATCTCAAACAAAAATTAAAGCAACTCTCGATGTTGTCGAAATATTGCCGTGCTGTCATTAAATTTAAAAGCAATCCAATGAAATCTTACAGTGTGTGTCTTTCTTCTTGGCTGTGCAGTGTACTGTATGTTTCCACTTTACTGAGTGCTTTTTGGTAATGTTTTGCTCACCAGATGGTCTGCCTCCCCCTCCAACTCATTGGCAAAGGAAAGAAAATCTACAACAGTTACTCCTTTATTGACCTGCCAAACCAAACACACACACACACACACACACACACACACACACACACACACACACACACACACA